>WBMZ01017859.1:0-13259 GCA_013400975.1 Atrichornis clamosus | reverse complement strand
GGAGGAGGAGGGGGGGGAGCAGGGATGCGGCGCTCATTCCCCCCCCCGGCTGCAGCGGGGCGGCGGTGAGGGAGCGCGGAGGAGAGGGAGACAAGATGGCTTCCTCCTGAGGGCCGGCGCCGTGCGGGGCCGGCGGGGGCTGCGGGGGCAGACGCGGGGGCAGCGGCGAGGTAAGCGCACCCCTTCCCCCACAAAACACCCCCCTTCAACCCCCTTAATACCCCCCCCAAAAATAATCCCCCCCCGGGCTTGCGGGGCGGTGCGGAGGAGGTTAAAGCCCCCCCCCCGCGGTGTTGGCGGCCCCGCGGGGCCGCGAGGACAAAGCGGCGGGGCCTGGGGGGGACACACGCCCCGCGCCCCCGCCCCCGTTTTGGAGCTGTTTTCCTTCTTTTATCCCTTTCCTTTCCCTCCAGCATCGCTTCTTGGCGGGGGGGGAATGTGGATGGGGGTGGGAGGGCGACAAGCCCTAAGGTGCACCCCCCATCGTTACTGCCCCGCGTGCTTTTCGCCTTTATTAATTATTATTTGTATTAATTGATCCCGTCCGTCCCCGAAATGTGCTGAGCTCAGAGGTGCGGCGGGTGATGCGAACAAGGGCGATGAGGCTCCCCGGCGTGACGTCACCGTGACGTCACCATGCCGGTGGCAGCTGTCATCCCTCGCCGTGACGAGGGCTCGGGGTCCGGCGCGGTCACCCCCCGCTTTTCGTCACACTGCCAGCGACGGGGGCAGGATGGAGGTGGGGAGAAAAAGCAGCTTGTCCTCCTCAGGGGGGTCTCGCTTGTCCGCCGAGGCAGCGATTTGGGTTATCCCAGTGCCAAGAGCGGCGTGGTTTGGCGGGGATCCGACCGGCTGCGGATGCTGGTGGCTCCCAGGGTCGTCGCCGAGGTCAGGGGAGAGCGTTGCCAAAACGTGCGGCCGCCCCGAAGTTCGGAGTCGGCGGTGAGCGGCTTTTGGCACCACGTGTTTCGCAGGGATGGGGATGCTTCAGATCTCGCACCCGGGATGCGCCGGCGCGTGCGCCCGCCAACGCCGGAGCTGCCTCCGGATCGGCGGATGCTGTGCAAAAAAAACCAATCATAGACCCCGTGGCAGGTGCCGGGGTGGTGGGTTCTGCCAGTGCCGGGGTGCCGGGATGCGGTGAGCGGCGGTGCGGCCCCGAGGTTGCATCATGCTGGGAAGGGCTGGGCAGCTCCGGAGCAGAGTCCTCGCAGGTTGTTACGGTGGCCCCATAAACGAGCCCCACTCTTGGCCTTTGGCACCTCATTAGCTGTGACGAGGTTTGTTTTTCGGATTGCCCGACATGGACTCTTTATCGCAGGTAATTAAGGGGGAAGGTGGCTCCGAGGAGGAGACGGTGGGATCTGGGGAAGGCAAAATGTGTGTGTCCCCCAAGATTTTGGCCTTTCCTAGAGGGGCTTTGCTGGCCCCACTGGCAATGGAGATGACAAAGTGGTGGCACGATGGCTGTGGGACACGTGGTTGTGCTATGGGTCTGTGTCCCAAAAAGCCCTTCCCGGGATGTCCCCGGCGCAGACGCACTGGGAGTGAGCTGTCCCCACGGCACTGGGGTCCCCGGTCCCCTGCCTGTATGTGCCGAAGTCTCCAATCCCTGTCCCCACGGCATCACGGTCTCCAGTCCCCTTCCTGCATGTGCTGCAGTCCCCAGTCCCTGTCCCTATGGCATCAGGGTTCCCAGTCCCCTGTCTGCATGTGCTGGAGTGCCTGGTCCCTGTCTCCATGCCATTGGGATAGTCAGACTCCTTCCTGCATGTATCAGTGTTCCCAGTCCCCATTCCCACATAATTGGAGTCCCTGGTGCCTTGTCTGTGTGCGCTGGGATCCCTGGTCCCCATCCATGTGGTCCTCAGTCTCCTGCCTGTGTGTGCCAGGGTCCCCTGTCCCTGTGGCAGTGTGTGTCCCTGTCCCCATAGCATCAGGGCTCCCAATCCCTTGCCTGCTCTCTGACCGAGTTTCCTGGTCCCCATCCCCACTGTATCAGGATCCTTGGTCCTCTGCTTGTGTGCACCAGTGTCCCCATCCCCATGGCAGCAGTGTCCCTTGTCCCCCACCTATGCACGCCAAGGTCCCTGCTCCTTGTTTCTGCAGCGTTGGCATTTGTGATCCCATCCCTGCACGTGCAGGGGCCCTTGTCCTAATTACCAATCACTGGAGTCCCCAGTCTCCTGCCTGCATGTGCAAGGGTTCCTCGTTCCCATTCCCGTGCCATCGGGGTCCTCATTCCCATGCCATTGTGATCCCCAGTCCCCTGCCTGCATGTGCAGGGCTCCCTTGTCCCCATTCCCATGCCGTCGAGGTCCTCATTCCAATGCCATTGGGATCCCCAGTTCCCTGCTTGCACATGCAGGGCTCCCTTGTCCTCATTCCCATGCCGTTGGGGTCCCCAGTCCTCTTGCTGCATGTGCTGGACTCCCTTGTCCCTGTGACATTGGGGTCCTCGGTCCCCTGTCTCCACGTGCCAGCTTTCCCTGTCCCTGTTCCTATGGCACTCAGGTCCCTATTCCCTGCCCCCGCCGTGTCCCTCACTCCATGTGTACAGGGAGCCTTCCCAACGGGATGTCAGTGAAGGGGCCAGCGCTGAAACCCACTGTCCCTGTCCCCTCAGTGTCCCCACTGTGGATTGGGATGTGGGCTGGGATGAGGGCGATGCCCCCAAATCCGTCCTGGCGAGACTCCCCTGCCCCCTCCTCTACCAGCGCTTTAATCTCAGTGCTTTGAGCTCTGTGCAAGAGGGTGCCAGACCATTTTTGAGGATGAAAGAGCTTTTTTTATTTATCCCCCTGCTCCCCAGGCCGGCATCCAAGGGGAGATGAAATGAAACGGGAAGAGGCTGGAGGTGAAACAGCTGCGATCAGCTCTGTCCTCACTCCACATCTGCTCACCACACCACTGCCAGCCCCGCAAACCCAGCTCAGTCCCAATTTTCTCCTCTGTCCCAGGGCCAAAATCCCCTTTTCCCGGGAGCCTGGGTGCTTGGCGGGGGCGGGATTTGCAGGCAGGGCTGTCGGAGGGAGTTGTGTCGCGGGGACAATGCGGCGTGTTTGTTTGCTACAGCTAAAATGGCAGTTCTTAAGGGGAAAAAAAGAGAGCGAGAGCGAAGTGCTTCTGCACATCCAGTCGCCGCATCTTTTGATTAAATGAGATTTTGCTGTCGAAGGGGGGAGCTGGGGACCATGAGCTTCTGAGCCTGCAGTTCCCATTGCAGCCAAATGAGGGGAAAAAAAAACTCCAAACCACCCCAAGCCTTGAAAATGCTGTAAAAAAAAAAAAAAAAGGGATTGGAGCAAGTTGTAATCGCTGCAGTTGTCAGCGCCGAGCTGGGGATGCTGTGGGGTGGCTGGAGAGTTTGTCACTACAGAGATGGTGGCACAGACCCACTCACCACGGCTCTACTTCCCAGCCTGGCTGGAAAGGATGGAGAAACATCCCGGGAGCTGCAGCCTGTGGTGCTGGGATGTAGCAGGGGAATGAGAAACAACAGAGTGAGGGGCTCCAAAGACCCTGAGCCTCTTAGGAACCCAGTGCTGTTACAATTAAAGCTGCTGCACTTAAGGCCGTTGCATTGAAGCCATTGCAATTAAAGCTCTGGCACTTAAATCCGCACCAATTAATGCCATTGCAATTAAAGCCCTGGCACTTAATTAACGCCATCGCTGCACCAGCCCTCATGGTGGTGCTGACTTCTCCCACCCATGCCGGGAGTCTCGATGAGCCTTCATGGTTGGGATGGTTGGTGGCAGAGTGCACTGGGAGCACACTGGGAGCATCCTGCCTGTCCTCCTGTGCACACTGGGAGCACACTGGGAGCGTACTGTCTGCTGGCTGGATCACACTGGGAGCACGCTGGGAGCACCGGGCGAGCACGCTCCCTGTGGTTGGATCACACTGCCTGTCCTCCGGATCACACTGGGAGTACCCTGCCTGCCCTCTGGATCACAGTGCCCACTGGATCACGCTGCCTCCCCTCCGGAGCACGCTGCCTGCTGCCTTCCTGCTGGATCACGCTGCCGGCCGGAGCACGCTGCCTGCCCGCACATGGCTTTTTTTAGGTTTACAAACATGACGGCCCCGTGCACGCGCCGCTTCCCCCCCTCCTTCTCCGTGAGTCATCAACCCCGTCACCGGGGCTGGGGAAGCCGGAGGCGGCGTCGGCGCTTTCCCCGTGGTGCTGCTGACCCTAGCGAGGGGCAAAAAGAAAAGCAAAATCAGACTTTGTTTTTCTCTTCTTTTATCATTCCGGTTCCACTTTTGGTGAGCGAGATGGGGAGGATGCGAGTGGTGGCCGTGGCTGCCATCCTGGCTCGTGGGTGGTCTGTGGTGAGGTGTTTTTGGAGAGGACCACGGCACTGGTTGGAGCGTGGGAGAGTTGAAACGCCACCGGCTTCCCCGGCTTCCTCACCCTTTGTTGGTCGTGTTTCCATAGATTCATAGATTTCCATGGATTCAAGGCGATGCCGATGGGTGTGGGTTTGGGGATGGGTGAGGTTTTAGAGGGGAAAAGCTGGTGAGACCCCAGACTGTTGGCAGAGGTGCTGCCAGAGACTCCCCGGGGCCCGGCAGTGCCATGAGCGTGGCGATGCCGAAGCCCCCGCGCTGAGCTCATCACGGAGCCGGTTGGCGTAGGGCTGAGGTGGCTGCGGTGACTCAGCAGTGCCGGTGCTGACTCAGCGGCCCCGGCCCCCAGGGAGGCAGCGGGATAGCGGGAGAGCTTGAAATATTTGGGTAGGAAAAGGGGCTTCTGTGTACAGCGTGCTGGAGTTTGCTGATGCCGAGCCGGTATCCATGCTGCCAACACATTTTCCACCCTGTGCGCCTTCCTCCAGCTTTGGAAACAGGATTTCATCCAAGGGGGTCACATCTCCCACCTGCCACGAGATGCTTTTCCCTGTGGGAAACGGGTTGTGGCAGTGAAACCAGCTCTGGGCTTGGCAGAGGCGCCTGCTCCCAGATGGGGCAGGGCCCGGCTCCCACTCATCTCCCGGCTCCTGCCCGCCGGCCGTCGCGCCGCCAACTTGCCCGTGCTTGTCGGGTGGGAGGGTGGCGGCACACATGGTTCTTCTCCTTCTCCTCCTCCTCCTCCTCCTCCTCCTCCTCCTCCTCCTCCTCCTCCTCCTCCTCCTCCTCCTCTACTGAAGGTCGGGCTGTGCGGCGGCGGTGTGAGGAGCCCCACGTCCCGGGGAGGGGGGACACAGCACCATCCCCCAGGTATGATGGGATGGGAATGACCTGGAGCGAAGCCGAGCACCCATGGGTGCTGAGTGGCACATCCCTGACTTGCACCTGGGGACCAGGAGAGTGCAGGAAGCCCTCCTCTGTTGAAACCAGGGAGCAAAGCCTTGAAAGCTGGGGTGCAGTTTGGTTAGTGCATGGATGTGGAGTGTCTTTCCTTCTTGCTTCCAAGAAGGAAATGTCCCCACCGGGGGTTGTGGAAATGTCCCCACCGGGGGTTGTGGGGGCTGGAGTGACCGGGAGGGGACAGAGCCCGGTCCTGTGAGGAATGCTGTCAATGGGACTGTGAAATTGGGCCCAGCTCTGTGGGGGTGGCTGGAGTGTGACAGGAAATGCAGCTGGGCTAGGTGGGAGGTGAGGAGAGGCCCCAGGCCTTTCCCCACAGCCCATGCACTTGCACTTCTTCCCAGATGGGTCCTCTTCCTTCCCAACCCCTTCCTCCTTATCCCTGTCCCCTTCCTCCTTGCCCCCTTCCCATTCTTCCCTTGTTTCCCTTCCTCCCCATCCCCATCTTCCTTTTCTTTTCCCTCTTCCCCTCCTTGCCCATCCCCTTTCTCTCCTTCCTTCTTCCTCTTTCTTCCCTTCCTTCCCTTTCTCCCCATTTCTCTCCATCCCCTTCTTCTCCTTACCCATCCCATTCTTCCCCTTCCCTTTTGCCTTCCCCTTCTCCTTCACCTTGCCTTTCTCCTTCTCCTTTCCCTTCATCTCTTTTCCCTCATCTCTTTCCTCTTTGCCTTAATCTCCTTCCCCTTATTCTCCTTCCACTTCCCTCTTCTCCTTCCTCTTTCCCTTCCTCTGCTTCCTCCCCTTCTGCTTTCCTTTCTTCCCCTTCCTGTTACCTTCTTCCCCTTCTTCTTCTTTCCTTTCCCCTTCCTCTTCTCTTTCCTCTCCATCCCCTCCTTCCCCCTTCCCCAGGGATGGCGCAGGCACGGCAATTCAGCTTTGCCAAGCCAGCCCTGGTGCCAACCTGGGAGTCGGCACGAGAGTAGCCAGCTGTGTTTAAGGAAAAAACTGCTTCAAGAAACAAAAATAGTCCTGTGGGGCTTTTTTTCCTCCTTCTTTTCCCATTCAAGAGCTCGGCTCCCTCCCTGTCCGCCCGGAGCCTGACGCAGCTCCGTGCTGTGCCAAGCCTTTCCCCCTGCCCCGCGCCAAGTGGCGGCTCCCGGCTCGGCTCTGCGCCGCGGTGGGAAGACACATCATAGTGGGAACACACGCCGTGGCTTGGCTGTGGCATCTTGCTTCCCTAAAACTGCTCCAGTGGGAGCATCCGCTGGGAGCATCTGCTGAGGCATCGCTCGCCTGTCCACAGTGCTGAGCATCCCTGCTCCAGACATCCCTGCTCCCAGTGTCCCTGCCCCGAGTGTCCTGACCCCAATCATCTTCACCCGATGCCCACTCCAAGCATCCCCACTCCAAACATTCTGACCCCAAGAATTCCTTCACTGAGCATTCCTGCTTCAAATATCCCCTTGCTGAGCATTCCTGATCCCAAACATCCCTGCTCCAAACTTCGCAACCCCAAGCATCCCCGCTTTGAGCATTCCCACCCTGAGCATCCATTCCCCAAGCATCCTGATCCCAACCATCTCCACCCCAAGCATCCCTTCTGAAAGGGAAAATACTTTTCCTGGAGGAAACAAGGCAGTTGGAGGTCTGAACAAATTGTTTTCCACCTTGGAAAAAATCCTCCTTTCCCTCAGAACTCCTGGTACTGGCAGGATGCTGGTGCAGGAGCTGGGAGCGGGATTATATCACGTTCAAGCGGCTCGTCGTATCCCAGTGAGAAGGAAAAGGGGGTGAAATAGTTGCTCCAGCGCCGTCTGGAGAGGGGTCACGGCCATGGGGGTCCCCGAAAGTGCTCCTGGGACTGGAGTAAAGCAGAGCCGGGCTTCCCGCAGCGTAAATCAGCTCAGCTCCCTCGGCATCACCGCTATTCCGGCTTTTCTCCGGGCTAAATGAGGACAGCAGCGCGCAGCTCAGACCCAGCGCCGGGGTCAGCCGGGGCCATGGAAACAGCTTGGAAAACAAGGCGGGAGAGGCGCCTGTGGCCGCCCACGGCGGTGGGAGGCAACAGGACCGCGGGCTGGCACCGTGGGTACCCTGGCCAGGGGGAGCCGGCGGGGAGCCAGGGAATATCGCTGGTCCGACTCAGCACTTGGGTTTCCCAGGTTTCCTTGATTTTCCCTTTTCAGGAGCATTCAGTTGGATTTAGGTCATCTGCTCCTCTCTGGCCTGCCTCCCACTGGCATCTGGGGACTGTGGTGGTGGATTGGGACCAGCAAGGGGTTTCCCATCTCTTGGGGTCTGGCAATGCAGCTGGGTGCCCCCCAGGAGCATCAGTCCTGGTGTGGAGCATGTGTGTAATTCCAGCAGCATTCCTGTCCCCCGCAAAGCCCTTTGGTGGCACCAGCTGGGCGGTTTGTTATTGTAGGGTCTCCAGAGCTCAGGGTGGCTCAGGGATGCTAAGGGCTTCCCCCGGCGGTGCCCCCAACCTAGCATCCCAAAGGAGGATCCCCGGGGCTGTTGCCAGAGGAGGAAAACCACAATCCGAGTGCCGGGGCTGGCCAGGCTCCACTGGAGCAGGGCCGGCAGCCAAGCTCCCTCTTGGCCAGCCCGTGCTGCCGGCTGGTAGTGTCTCCCACTGACCTCCAGAGCTCCCGGCCATGCCCTCGCCACAGCCCCAGCACACGATGCCATGCGAGCCCCCCCAGCCACCCCGATGCCACTGGGAAGGGCTCAGCATTCCCACCGATGTGCTCCAGCTTTCTCCGTGCTCCTCCCAACTCGCAAATTCTGCATTTTTATTCAAATGGAGCGGTTTTTACAGCAGGATGACACCAAGCGGCGCCTTCCGAGTCACTTTGCGTGTGCTGAGTTGCTCCGTTCTCTGCAGCTACTGATCCGTTTGGCTCCTGCAGAGGGGTTTAACAAACTTCCAGAAGATTTATTTTGGGGAATCTTTGGGCCCCTGGTGTGGGGAACAAGTGTTTTGGGAGGACGAGGGATTCAAAACCCATTTCCCTGTTGGCTTTGGGTTGGTTTAGTTTGTTTTTCATACAGCCCAGCAAGGAGGTGAAAGGAATAATTTGAAAGAGAGGGAGAAGAAGGAAAATTAAAGGGGGAAAAGCGGGTTTGGAAGAGCTCGCACTGTAAGGAGGATGGATAGATGAATGGAGGGATGGATGCTTGGACAGATGGGTGCCTGTCTGTCCCTATGGGGATCCAGCTTGTCCCCTGGTTTTTGGATCACTTTGAGGCTGCTTTGGGATTTGGATGTATAGGACTGTGGGATATCCAGGTTCCTGGCCATATAGAGCTGTTGGATGTATAGGTCACTGGGTATGTAGGATTGCTGGGTATACAGGACTCAGACATTTAGAGTTGCTGAGTGTTTAGGGTTGTGGAGTATCTGTGTTGCTGGGTATATGGTATTGTGGAATATCTTTGTTGCTTGATAAAGAGAATTGCTGGATATATCGGGTTCCTGGGTGTGCAGTTTACTGGATATATAAGGTTGCTGATTGTATAGGACTGATGGATATATAGGGGTGCTGGATAGATATGGTTGCTGGATGTATGGAGTTGCTGGATGTATGAACTGCTGGCCATATAGGATGATTGTGTGTACAGGACTTGGATATATAGGGTTGCTGAGTGTTTAGGGTTGCTGGATATGTGGGACTGTGGAATATATAAGGTGCTGAATGTATAAGCTGCTGGGTATTATGTGTTGGTGAATATAGAGGATTACTGGATATGGAGATTGCTGGAGGTGTAAGATATTGGTGATTATATAGGGCTGCTGGATGTATAAGTTTGTTGGATATACAGATTATTGTGTAGGTTATATATGGTGGATGGATATATAAGATTGCTGAATACACTGATTGCTGGATATAGGGTCAGTGGATCAGTAGGGGAGCAGGGCCTATAGAGCACTGGGATCTCTAGGACAGTGGGATCTATGAGGCAGCAGGATCCAGGGGGGAGCAGGACCTATGGGGCAGTGGGATCTGTAGAGCAGCAGGATCTAGAGGGCAGCGGGATCTATAGGGCAATGGGGTCTATAGGCAGTGGTTCTGTAGGGGAGCAGGACCTATAGGACAGTGGGACCTATAGAACTGTGGGGTCTATAGGGCAGTGGATCTGTAGGGCACTGGGGTCTCTAGGGCCGCTGTTCCTACCGCAGCAGCCGGAACTGTGGCCGTCCCTCCCCGCCGGCTCCCGGGCCCGGGTCCCCCCCCACGCCCCCCGTGGGGGTCAAGGCAGCTCTCGGGGCCCAGCCAAGGCCGGCGGGCGGCAGGGCTGGCGTGGGGCCTCCGCCGTCCATCTGTCCGTCCCTGCTCCGTCCATCCGGCCATCCCTACTCCGTCCATCCGTAGCCCGTCCAGCCCTGCTCTGTCCGTTCAGCCCCAGCCGGTCCATCCCTACGTGCGCGCCGCGCCGGCACTAATGGCTTCTCCAGCTGGTTTGGCAGGGGGCGGGGAGGGCCGGGGCGGCCGGGGCTCCCACAACTCGTTCCGTCTTTCCTCCCCGGACGGTCCCACCGTCGCCTTCAGCTTCGCCTCCCGCCCCGCACACGTAAGTGCCGCCCGGCCAGAGCCGTACCCGAATCCGGCACCGTGCCCCTGCCGCGCTTCCCAGCGCTCGCTGGGTTATAAACGGCTCCGGACTATTCCCAGGGAGCGCAGCCCAGGCTGGAAACGCTCCAAGCCGGGCTCTGCCTGTGTGGTTTTTTTTGGTTTTTTTTCTTCCTTCCTTCCCAATGTTGAAGGCATTTAAACTAGAGAAAAAAATAAAAGGGAAAACAGATTAAAAAAATAAATGTTTTTGTCCTCACGGGGATTTCTCCCTCTTTTATAGCACCCAGAGGATGCAGAAGGGGCTGTACAGGAGCAGCCAAGTTAACCCGAACCAAATCGCTTGGCTTTCTCTTAATTTTAATTTATTTCCTCCCCTCCCCCTCTGCTTCCCCTTCCCAGCTTTTATCCTTTCCCGGGGTGAATGAAAGGAGGTTTGGGAGGTTAGGGCAGGCAGCACTTTTTCCGAGGAAAATGGGCTGAGGGTGGAGAAATTGGTGCCCACGGCAGTGACGGGGAAGATTGCTCCAGATGTGGCTGGAGTGCGTCCGGATGGGGAGGGGGATTGATTTTTGGGGAGAAGCTGCGAGGTCTTTCCATCTCCCAACCCACAGGGCTGGGGGCAAAAGGAGCTGGATAGGTGAGCCAGGAAAAAAAAATTTTGTTTTATATGTATATATATGTGTGAAGTTTTTTTTCTTCACTGATTTGGGAAAAGTTGTGGCTTTTGGATTAACCCTTTAGGAGCATCAGGGGATGTTTGCTCCTTCCTTGTTTTCACAGGATGAACTGTCTTCCTGCATCCCCAGCCCAGTTCCATAAGTCTGTTTATGGGATGGAGCAGCCCAAGGTGCCTCCCTGGCCCTGTGGCTGGTTTTTGGGGCTTCCCCTGCCCTTTCCCAGCAGGTTCCACCCCTGGGGAGACCCTCGGGGCCCGCCGCCACTCCCCACCCAGAGCTAAACAGGTTTGCTATAATTTCCCTGGACTGGCACCACCACTGCGACGCTTCGGGGCCCCAGCGTGTCCCCCGGAGCCCTTGAAGGGGGCTCAGGGTGTTTATCTCCCCGGCACCACGCGCCGCTTGGGAAAATCCCCTTTGGCTGGGCAGGAGGAGGAGGAAGATGACAGCGTAGGAAGGACGGGCGAGGCTGTTTCTTCCTAGGTTTGCAAAGGAGAGTGGAGGCATGTTGTCCCCACCCTGCCCAGGCTGCGGCGGAGAAGCACTTTCTCCCCAGACCTGATGGACCGGTCCCATCGCTCGCGGCTCCGGCGCTTGGCTCCGGGAATGCTGTGAGGGCACCGGAGCCCCGCTAAATCCATGGCAGCGTCAGGGTGAGCCCTGTGCCGGAGCAGAGCCGCGGTGATTTGCACCGGTGCTGTGCCCCCCTGGGAGTTTTCACCCCTGGGGAGAAGGGGTTTTTTGGAAAGAATCATGCTGGGAGTGGTTCCTCCAAGGTTTCACTGGAGTCAGCAGCATTCTTATCTCTCCAGCATAACGTTCTTATCTCTCCAGCGTGGCTCTGCTCACGCTCTCACCATGAAGGATGAAGGATGTAGTGCCGAAGCTGTGGGGCTGGTGCCCGAAGGGTTAAACAACACCATCAGCAGCCACACACAGACAGTTTGAACACCAGCTTTTGTAACTCGGGTCTCCCCATGAATCTGAGCTGCGGACCCTTCCCACGGGCTGGTGCCGGCACCGTCCAGAGGCAGGAAACTCTGCCCACAGCATTTGCTTGCTTTGGCATGGTTTTTCCAGTGAACTTTGCTGTATTTTTAGCTTGCTGGAAGCTCCCGCTGGTTATCAGAAAACGGCTCAATACGCTGCCAGCGCCCAGCACCGCCGGCTGCTGGAGCACTGAAATCCCCACTGCTGAAGTGGGACAGAGCCACAGAGAACAGAAAGAACTCCCTATCCCTGGCAAAACCCCTTGGAGGGTCTTAATCAGAGCGTGCAACCCAGACCATGGGGTGTTGAGCTCCCTGGGTGCCACCACCTCGCGTTGGCATGGATGGATGGGTTTGGTCTGTCCCTGGCACGCCGCCGGTGCTGCCAGCGCTGCCGCTCGGCACTGCCGGGGGCCCTGGCCAGCCGTGTTGATACAGACGCGGGGTTATTTGAGGTGAAAGCAGCCCCTGGCACCAGCATAGCCAACTCGGCAGCTTCCTGCCGTGCCGCGGCCCCCGGCAAAGGACGGCTGCTCCCGGCAAGGATGTTTGCTCCTGGCACAGGTCCAAAAATCGCCCCCCTCTGCCCCGCCGCTTCTCCTTGTGCTGCTTCCTTCACCGGGGCAAACTGTGTCACCAGAACCGGGGACGCCCTCCCCGTGCATGTCGCCCTTGGCGGGTGATGGAAATCCCGAATGGTCCCGTGAGCAATTTCGAAAGTGGGTGGCGGGGCGGGGACGTGGGTGGCACGGGGCTGGTGCGGTGGAATCCGGCCGCCTTCTGAGCCGAGGTGCTCCATACTCAGCTGGGCAAAACCCATGTGGCTTTGCTGGCAGTGATCAGTTTATCGTGTGGCTCGTCTGCGTCTTCCTCCCCCAGGTCAGAAAGAGATGGGGAAAAGGAGGCTAAAGGAAAAAGAGGGGAAAAGTGGGGTGGGGGATGATGGCACATGGGTCGTGGTGGGGAATGCTCACATCTCTCCTCTCTCCCTCTTCACAGACAGGTTCAGCAGGCAACACAGTTGATGGACTCAGCAGAAGCCAAATGGAAGAAGGGCCAATTAATTATGTGGAAGAAAGGCGGCTGAACAAGGGCAGCGGGCTCAGCCTGGTGAATGGGGGCCAGCCGGAGGCGGGGGGCACTGCACTGATGGAGCCGAGCGGGTGGTCGCCAGGCCAGCCGCCCGCCACTGGCAAAACTCACTTGGAAGACGTCAGGAACCTGGTGGCCTTTTCGGCAGTGGCCGAAGCTGTTTCCTCCTACAGGCTCCCACCGCCGGGATCGCCATCGCTGCTGTATGAGAAGTTCGACTCGGAGATGAGCCGGGGCGGGCTGGGCGCGGCGGACGGCGTCCCACGGGGGGAGGACCTGCACGCCCTCAAGGCCGCCCTGGCTTTGGCCAAGCACGGTGTGAAGCCCCCCAACTGCAACTGCGACGGTCCCGAGTGCCCTGACTACCTGGAATGGCTGGAGCAGAAGATCAAGACGGCTCTCAGTGAAGAGCTGGCATCACCGCGGCCCCGCGCCACTGCCATCCCCCCGCCGCCCCCTCCGGAAGGTGCTATCGACCCCCAGCCGGTGCCTGAGGCCGCCGAGCCGTGCCCGCCCGACGGCCTCCCCTTTTCCCAAAGCGCACTGACCATCGCCAAGGAGAAGAACATCAGCCTGCAGACCGCCATAGCCATTGAAGCCCTCACGCAGCTCTCAGCCGCTCTCCCCCAGCCCGCGGGCGATGGGCAGCCCCCGCCGCCGCCGCCTCC
>WBMZ01017857.1:0-42328 GCA_013400975.1 Atrichornis clamosus | reverse complement strand
CCGGCCCCCGCCCCGCCCCGGCCCCGGTCCGGTCTGGCGGGCAGCGGCACCCCCGGGGCCGCCCCGGCTGCCCTCTGTTCGCTACGGCACCCGCAGGGCTGGGCAGGGCACCGGCGGGGCTGGGGCAAAGCCGGGGGTACATGGTCAGGTCCGGGCAGGGCACAGGCAGGACACTGGCAGGGAAGGCAGGAACGGGCAGGACAGGGACAGGCAAGGCAGAACACAGGCACCACACAGCCAGATCCAGGCAAGGGATAGCCAGACTGAGCCAGAGCACTGGCAGGACACAAGCTGGACATGGCCAGAGAAGGCAGTACACAGCCAGATCCAGGCAGGACACAGGCAAGGCATGGCTAGATACAGGCAAGGCATAGCTAGATGCAGGCAAGGGATGGCCAGATCCAGATTGGGCAGAGGCAGGACATGGCCAGAGAAAGCAGGACCTGCTGTGCACCCTGGCAAGGCACAGCTCAGCACCTGCTCCTCCTGGCCCCAGAGCCTCCTGAGCTCATTTGCAGCCGAGTGAGAGGGGTCCGAGCCCCAGCTCAAGCTCGACAGCCACAAGCTGGTGCCCCAGGGTTTGTTCTCCCCTTGCCCGGCCTGCCCCCTGCTCCCCAAGTCCTTGAGAGGAGTCTAGAGGCCCAGCATCACCCACTGCCTGCCTTCACTCCATGCAGCCCTCAGCACTCACCGTCAGCCCAAACACCCACCTGGGGAAGGCTTTGGACCATATGAAAACATAGGCACTGGCACGGTTGAGTTGCAGATCTCCACCACTTGTCCAAACTCTTTCTAGAGCTGTTCAGCTGTCCAGGATCCTGCCATGCTGCATCCCCAGAGCTTCATCACTGAGTCAAGAACAGGACACAGGATGGCACAGGGGACACGGGTGCCCCAAGTACACACACCTCACCACCGTGTGCCTCAGTTTCCCCCTTGCCAGCCTCTGTATTTGCAGGCTGCGGGTTAGGGGCACCGCAGTGAGTCAGACCCACTCTGCTGGACTCCTTCCCCCCTCAGCAGTCCTGGTTTGGGGAGGGATAACCCAGAATTTCCATGGGAAGGTCCCCTCAGGAGTCCCCTGGCAGCAGAACTCCAGACCCTACTGGCCCGTCTCCTTTCAAGACTTAGGAGGGATGGAGTGGGACACGGGCAAGGAGGGTGCCCAGGCTGGGGGACCTTGCCACTGCACGCCTGGGGGGACAGAGAGCTGAGGAGGACTGGAGATGTGTTGTGCCAAGGGATGCCGGCACTGCCGTGGTCCCGCTTCCCCTCCAGCAGATGGGACCTGGCACCAGCCTCACACACACCTCAGCCCTGCCTGCATCGTCCCAACTGCTGCTTCAGCACTGCCGATGGCAGGGGAACGATGGCAGAGCATCAGTGGGGTTAGGGGACAAGCGTTAGTATCTGCTGCCTGGCTCCAAACCCCCGGGGAGCCTCAGCCAGGCATAAATATTTCAGGGGGCTTGGCAGTTTTGTAATAACCAGCAACAAAGATAAACACTGGGAAGAGCAATATTTTTCCATGTGGGCTGCAGGAGTTTAATATTTTATCACTCAAAGCACAAAATATTTATGAACAATCTCATGTCAATCACTGGCTGAGGACTAATCATGACCTTTCCAGTCCAGGGACGACACGTTCCCACCATGGAGAGACAGTCAAACCTTCCCTGTCCCTGGCACCCCCACCCCAAGTTCCAGTTTTGGGCTGCCACGTCTGACCATCAGGAAACAATCCCTGGGCTGCTGGAGGCACCAAGGACACACAGCAAAGTGCTCTGGCACCTGACATTGTCCGTGGCACCATGGCCATGATGTCCAGGCTACTCCCTTGTCCCAGGCTGAGGGACAGGGAACTGGTACCAGCATAAGCAGCCCTCCCTGCCTGCACTCCACAGCAGCAGGACCAGGCAGACGGGATGTCAGGAAGGCACAGTGCAGGCAGTCTGGTGTCCCCTGCCACAGGAGGAGGCCAAGCAGCAGCCCAGGGACCTGGCTTTACTGATTTTACTCTCTGCAGGTTCCCAGGAGGAGTGGGGATGCCACCTCCCTCCAGCTCAGCACTGCAGCTGGGACACTTCCTCCCTGCTTGCTCCACAGCTTGCAAAAGCTGGGGACAGTCCCCGTGCCCTGCTGGGTTGCCCAGGCAGGGACAAAGTGTGAGCAGCAGGGGTGCAGAGCCCCTGGGCAGCTCCTTGGCTCATAGAAGGGGTGTGGGGGCAGCCCACTGGCAGCCCCCACCTGCAGCCCCCTCCCCACCACGGGGCAGGACGGTGATCAGCAAGAGATAAGTCAGCAACACACCGGCCACCAGTGAGGAAAAGCATCCACTTTTTATTACAGACCCCAAAGCGCCCGTGGCAGTGCCAGGAGGACCATGTTTACACAGGATGTTTCCATTGTTCAGCAAGGGGAAGAGAGAAGGGAACAAACCCAACCGGCCCAACTCATGGATCTTTGGTGCTAGAAAACGTGGTGGTGCGGCAGAGAGCTGTGGGTGAGAGGGGCACTGGCAGAGACGAGGGGGAACATCTCTGCCATCCACCACCAACCCCAGGACACCTGTGAGGAATCTGCGATGTGCCTAGACACACACAAATGGCAAATGCATTTTGCTGTTCCCCCAGCCTGCACCTACCCTGCACCACCAAGCACCACAGAAAATCCCCCCACCTCCTGGCACCCCCACAACGGTCAAACACCCTTTCTGCAAAGAGGGAGAGCAGGTCCTGGGGGGAATCAGCAACCAAAATCTCTTGGCTGGAGAGGAAGGAGGTGGGAAAGGCAACTGTTCCCAGTAACTCAGACCCCGGCAGGAGAAGAGGCAGCCAGGTCTCTGCTTCACTCCTCTCCTTTCTCAGCAGCAATGGGCTCCTTGGTCCACTTGTCTGTGACCTCCTGGTTGCCCATGTAGCCCACATCGGGCAGCAGGCCCGGGGCTCCCTCCCCGTCCCCGGTGACCTCCAGGTCCAGCTCCTCGAAGGAGGAGCCGCTGGCTCCCGACTCGCTGTAGCTGTGCTCGCTGCGGTTGTCCGCTTCTTCCCGGCCACGGCTGGCTGGGAAGGGCAGCAGGATGGAGGTGGCCACCGAGGTGTCTCTGCTGTCAGTTGTGGCCTCCATGCTGATGGAGCTCGTCTCACTCATTGTATCGACCCCTGGGATGGAGAGAGAAGAGGAAGGAGTTAATGCTGTGGGAAGGAGGCAATGGGGATGGTGTGCCACAGCCTTTGAAGCCACCACAAGCCTCGGACGTGCCAGGCCACAGTGGAGACCAGCTCCTACCTCCTGTCACTTCCTATGCCTTTGAGATATGACTGGGCCAAGATAAGAATGAGCTGAGCTTGAACAGCTCCCCGAAATCAGGGAACTTCCAGGTCAGCATGAACTACCCCAGCTTCCAGCCATGCCCTGGCCCCACAGCTGCTCTCCGTGCACACACCACGGACCTGGCAAGCCCTTCCTTAGGGAGAATGCATGCCTGTCTCTGGCATGGCACCAGGAATGAGACAAGCAGCAGGAAGGACACTGTGCTGGGAGGTGATAGGGAGCTGCAGCATTGCTTGAGCACCCAAGGGGATGATGGCGCAAGGGCAAATCCTCAGATGTGTTGCTGTCAGAGCCAGGTGTGTATGTCCAGCCTCATGCCAAGGCATCCTGGTGCCTTCAGCACTTGACAACCTGCTCCTGCTCCCTCTGTGGCTCCCCTGCAGCCAGCAGCTCTGGCAGCAGTGTGAAGACAAGCAGGGCAGCAGCAAACAGGTCTCAAGGTGCCAGAGGATAGGGGAGCCTTCCCAGCTCCCTTGGCACTTCTCCTCATGACCTGGCTGCCAGCCCACATCCCATCTCATGACCAAACCCCGGGGGCTGCCCCTGCGTGCCTGGGTGGACCCCTCAGCCCACCACCCCCTCCCCGGATCCCTGCCTCATTAGCTCCATCAACAACACAATTAAGGAGTCGACAAGGAGAGGAACGTGTCAGATGGAGACCAGCAGCTCGGTGCTGTTGCCAGAGCAACCAGCCAGGAGACAAAACCCTCCTGTAAAACATTAATCATTGTTAATTATGATATCACAGATCCACGTGGTTAATTATGACATCACAGATCCACGTTGTTAATTACAATATGTCAGCAAACACTGGGCAGGCTTTTCCATCATGGCCCTCCCTGCTCCATCTTCTCCCTGCCAGCCTCATACCAGTGGGAAGTGCGTGCTGGTCTCTGTCACTTCCCAGCACCTCCATCCATGCCGGGCTGGATGCCCCTGCAGAGGATCATGCCCCACACCAGGAGGGAAACTAGGAGGAAAAACATTTGGCAGCAGCACTGGTGGAGGGCTGCAGCTTGCCACCAACAGGGCTGGGAAGTGGCAAACAGGATGATGATGACCATGGAGAGGCTCCCAGGTGGGAGAGGAGAGCCCTCTCCTCCACACTGTCTCCTGCTGGTGCAGCTCCATCCTCAACTGCTGGCATGGGGCTGCCTTGGACTTCCACAGGAATCTCCAGCCTCCTCCAGCTCCTTCAGCCAGGATGCCCAGGGCTGGGCTGCTTGCTCTCCTCCAGCTGCGTGGCAGTCATTGATCTCCTGGAGGAGACCCACCAAGGAGGGAACTTTCCTTCCAAACATCCTTAAATCCTTTTTCTGTGCTGTTTTTCTTCCCAGTCTGGGCAGCTGCCAGCAGAACTGCTTGTAAATGGCAGTCCTCTGCCTCCTGAGCAGCATCATCCCACGGTCCTGCCGGCTGAGTGATGGCTGTTCCGAGAGGACCGAGCAGTGGTAGTGGGATGAGGAGTAGCCAGAAAAGATCCATAGACACAGTGCACCCACTGCTTCATCCCACCTGGATGGAATATTGGTTTCATCCTGGAAAGGAACCTGAGCCTCCAGCCTCTCACCTTGGCCGCAGCAGGCAACCCCTCTGGCAGCTGGCACAAGCTGAGCCCTGGGCTGCCCCCCCAAGCAATGCCAGGTGACTCCCCCCATAGAAAGGAGGAAAGAGCCACTGCCCGCTAACATGCACTGCCTTTGCTGCAGCATCAGGGAGTAGCTCAACATGGAAACTACATTTACTCTAAGTTAAAAAGGATGTTCTGCACGCTGCGGTGAGGCACGCGCTGAAGGGGACGGCAGCCACTGAGTGAGCAGCAGAAGGGTGGGAGATGCTGTCCCACCTGATAGGACCTTGGCAGGGCAGTGGGTCAGACGGGAGTCTTTGTGAAGACGGAGAGCTGTGGGGGATGGAGGGGAGCATGTAGACCCCAAGCCTTGAAGACAACTAAGGGTTTGCAAGGTCTTTAGAGGGGATCTCAAAAGAAGAAATAATCCATTTTGGCCGAATTGGAGGCCTGAGGTGACATGGATACATTCCCACCATGGCTTCCTGACAGCTCACGTCATTCGTGGTCATCTTGTATCCCTCTAAGACCCAGGACGGGAATGACACCAACCCCCCAAGCTGTGCCCTGCCTGCTCAGCACCTCTTCCCTGGCACCTCAAGGGCCGTTTCGGCTTGGAAGCTGTCATGTAACCCCATGACACAAAGCAAAAAAGCTCCTGAGGAGAGGAGCAGCAGATCAGGAAGAAGAACACAGGGATGAAGCTGACCTACACACTGCTCCGAGCCACCACCGTGGGAAAGCACTGCTGTCCTCACCCTTGTAGCCATCTTCCTCTCCCTCACTCCAAAGGCGACAATAAATCGAGTCCTGTTTCCATTCAGCCAGGCACTTTGTCACTGCTCTGTCACTTCTGATCATGTTCGAGCAGCCTCAGCTGGCAAATTTGCCCATTTCAGCAGCCTGGCTCTCCTCAGCACAGGACAAGGCTGGCTCTGGCCTGGCCACTCAGCCTGGCCAGAATAAATGTCTGGGGTGGGCAGGGCAACAGAGTTACTGCTGCCAGGGACCATGTGCAGCCAGCTCTGACAGAGGAATGTGGCAGGAACACCCAGCTGTCCTAACACAGACCCGAGAGGCCAGGAAGGCAGTGTAACGTGTTCCAGGAGGGCAACCAAAGCCCTCTTGGAGGGCAAGCAGGGATTCAGCTCTCATCTCGCAGGCACAGACTTCCACTTGTTCATCCTTCCCCATACACATTGTTTGGTACCCCTGTGAGTCACTGCCCATTCCTTGCACCCACCTTCCCAAGGCAGGTCCCTGCACCAGGCACCAGTCCAACACCCCGATCCAGTGTGGCTTCTCCCTCTGGCATGCAGTGAGGTTACTGTGATCCTATGGAAAGTCCCCGTTCCACCTTGCTTCCCCAAGGATGGTAAAGCCATCCCACTGCACTTTCACGCAGTAGGAGGAGGGAATCCAGGAAGTTTTCATTTAAGAAACAGAGGCACAGCTTGGGTTGAAGCCATGCCAGGGTGTTGAGGAGCCCCCAAAGGTCAGGGCCACCTAGGAAGAAGGGACATCAAGTAGCCAACTCCAAGAGACCAGACAAGGATAAGTACAACAGGAACCATTCACCCCACACTGCCAAATGAGCCTAGTGTGGAGCTGGCCCCCTCAGACAGTTCAGCCCCGTGCCATACCAGGTACTGGCATTCCCAAATCCAGAATGAGGGCAGGCTCCCTCCTGCATTGATCCCGTGCCACACTGATGCCCGAGCAGTGCTCCACTCTTGGTGCTCCTGGGCCTTTCCTTCCCCTTGTTCCATCAAATATTCATCACCTCTAAACACTAGATCAGTGCGCTGCTGGGTGGCAGAGCTCCTCTGTGCTTGCTGAAGCTCATACACAAGCCACCAGAAGAGGGACAGGGGCCCTTCCCAGGATGTAGAGGCAGGCAGGAACAGGCAGGGCTCTTTGGAGGATGGAAGCAAGCAGGAATGAGGCAGAACACATCAGGAGAGTCACACCTCTGTGGCACTGGGACTCAGTGGGTGATACCATCAGTTATACCTGAATGCTGCTGGACAGACTCAGCTCCAGGAAAATGAGCACCTGAGACTCTAGGCAGAGGCACGTGCTCAGGAGCCATCTGTGTTCATGCCAGCACGCCTGTGTGGAGAGGCTGCTTTTGTTTGCTTTCACCTTCCATGCGCCGCAGCGGGGTCACGGTGCAGAGCGCTGCTGGGAGGGAGCCGGGAGCGAGGACCCGCTGAGCGCCGCACTGATGCCAAAGCCCCAGAAAATAATTACGTACAAAACAACTAATCGTGATTGACACTGGCCCCCTGGAGACCCATCAGCTGCCTTCCAAAAATGCTTCCTGTCTTTCCAATGACCCTGACGATGGCGAAGAAGGGACGGAATTGGTGCACAGGCAGCCACAGCCCCTGGCCCCTTCCTTGTGTGTTGAGCATGTCCATACTCAGCGGAGCTGCCAGCACCCTGCTCCGTGCAGAGCAGCAGCAGAAAGCTGAGACCCTGGACCATGTCCCACAGCCTTTGTGGCCACTGGCTTTGCTTGGAGCCATAGGCACCCAGCACCTCACAGGGTGAACTCAGGAGCGAGGACAGCAGATGACAGCCTGAACAGAGAGATGTGCTCTAAGGTCAGGAGGCTCGAGAAAACAAATCCAGGCTTTTCTTACACATCCAAGTCACTCGGTACCGTCTGGCACCAGCCACAATGACAGGTGAGGAGAAATGGCAACACCTTCCTCTTGGAACTTCTCAAGTATTTAATTTAAGGAAAGTATAATCCAGCTGCTGGTGGGGAGTTTCATGAGCTCTGACCAACCAGTGCTGTGTCCACACAGCATTACTAAACATGATGCTCACTCTGAAATTGCACACTCAATGCTCTTATTTCAGTATTTTGGGAGGGGGAAAGAGGGGGCTTCATCTGCTGCCACATCAAGAGTGAGAGCCCAAAGCTGCTGTGCACAGAGCATCCTCAGCTGCCTTTGGGAGAGGAAATGGGGCTCAGCACCCTCCCAGTCTCCACACACTCTGCGATGCAACAGGATATCAAAGCCCTACATCTGGATTTGCAAGCTCAGGCAAAGGAGCCAAGTGCCACCATCAGGGCCCACCACCCTCCCCCAGTCTCCCAGGAGCACTGGCTGAGCCTCCGTCAGGGCAGGATCACTTGAAACATCCCCTCAAAGCTGAGGCGGATCAAGAAGTAACCCAAATCCATGCAACTGGGGTTGAGGGGGGGATCGCACTGATAGGCAGATGGGGCCCTGCTGTGCCCACCCTCCAGTCGGCAGAGGAAAGCCTGAAAACTGTCACAGACATCCTGGGATCACATACTGGGTCATGAAGATCTCATGGCCATCATGCCTGTTGAAGGGCTGTGGCTACATGGAGCTTGCTTCTTGTGCGGCTGCCCTGGAAGGAAGGGTAAAAAAGATGGGAAAAGAGATTGGAGCTTTCTCTTTCTCCAACTCAGAGGTGGTTTCACAGATCCCAGCATATAAAACCGTTGGGAATGGAGGACCAGTCTCAATCCACAAGCTGTCATCTTCAAAGCTTCTCCTTCCAGGCATCTCCAGTGAGCAGCTGGGCAGAGGGGAGACCTGCTGGCTGCCCCCTCCAGTGGGATCTGCTCTTGCACTGGGGCTCAAAACACCCACACAGCGAGATGCAGAGCATGACAAGATCAGCTCCCTTTCACTTTGCCTTCTGACTTTGATCCTGCTGCTGAAACAGGGGCAGCATGAGAGCTACAAACCAAGTCCATGGTGTTAGGAGGACAGTGGCAGTGGGACAAGGATGCTGACTGGGCACTCTTTCTCTTTGCACAGGCCGGGGACCTCCCCATGCAGTGCCAGCCTCCCCAGCTGTCATCAGTTGTGCCAGCCCAGGACGCTCTTGACATCACAGGGATGCAGATCCCTGGGACCACCAAGACTCTCAGGCAGGAGCTGCACAAGCTGTCCAGAGGCTTGCCACATCCTTGACCCTCTCCAATGCCCAGAGGAAGGATGCGACACCCCATCAGATGTGGTTCTGCCACTGTACCCAGCAGTGACAATCACAGTGCAACATCCAAGCCCAACTCTTTAGTCTTGCAGGCAGGGCCAACCTCACAGTTATTATTAAGTTGGTTTTGTGCAGACTCAGCAGATGACACTGCATCAGACTGCACGGACAAACGCTCATCTACATGCCTGGAAGGGGACGGGTGGTGGAGAAGCTGGCCCAGAGCTGCTGCTGGGGAGCCTGGCCCGGAGTCTCCCATGTGAGAAAGTCCAACATCATTTGCTGTCAACTGCTTCCAGCAGGGCAAGGGACTCCCCCAGTGTAGACATGCTGGCAGTGGCATCCCAGGGAAAGCACCAAGACAGCCAGGGCACAGGGCAGTGGCTGCTCTGAGCATCCCTGGCTGTGCTGCGGGATCATGTATTCCCTGAGCAGAGCAGAAAGGAGCACATGCAGCTACCGAAGGCAGCACCCTCAAGCTGCTTTTGCTCCCATGGATCCTCTGCCATCCCTCTCCAAAACCAAGGGGTGACCACGGGAAGCTGTCAGAGTAAGTGGGCTCTGGGGCACGTTTGGCCATGCCGGGCTGGTGCCCCCAGCAGCCGGCCCAAGGCAAGGCAGACAAAGAGGAGAAGAGCTGCGTGAGCACTGTGAAAACACGGGACCTGCAAGCGTTGGGAAACAGCTCCAATTAGACTCTTCACTGCAGTGCTAAATGGACAGAGCTCCCAGAAAGCAATTCCCAGGCTTGCTTTTATGCGATTAAGAATTAAAGCGACCCAAACCTGAAGATGTGTTAAAGCAAATGACCCGACTGCCCGGCAGGCGAGCAGAGCCGTCATGGTTTTTTCATGCCCATTACACAAGTGTGGGCAACCCATGGGGCAGGGGGAGGCGGCTGCCCCTGCCAGCAGCCGGCTTGGGTGTGCTGTCCAGTGCCCAGGAATGCTTGGATAGCCGGCTCCCACGTCCCGCAGGCATGGAAGCACGTGGGCAACTAGCATGTTGGGTTACTATAGCACTGCTGTTCTGCGCCTACAGCCATTGTGGTCCCTTCCTGTATGAATATATCCAGGCTCCAACAAATCTTGCTGAGCAGATGCTCTCAGGCAACTCCACCACCAGCTACAGCAACCTGGTATTTAAGCTCTTTGCAATCCCAATATGTAACAGATGAAGATGAGATCAAGGAAGATGTATATGACAAAGAGAAAAACAAGCCCAGCTGCAACTAAAAGCTGTGAGATGCAGCTCTGCACTGACAACAGTGGGCCACTGGCTCAGTAGCAGCTTGGCCCTTGTCCCAAAACTGCAGGGGTTCCTGGGTGCTCCCGGAGGCATGGCATGAAACCTCGGGGACGAGATCCTTGGGGATTAGCCCAGGGTGAGGGGAAGGGGCATGCTGAGACTTGGTGGTTGGGTACCAGGTGGGCACAGGTCAGTCCCTCTCTGTCTGCTCAGGCAGCACCACTGGGGACACCAGGATCCCACCTCTGTGACGGCTGATGCCGATGGAAGACGGAACCCACGCACAAGCCACGGATACCTGTGATGTCTGTCTGGGCGTCCTCGGCCACAGCTGCAGCAGCCCTGCTCTTCCTCTCCAGTTCCTTCATTTCAGGCACATAGAAATCCCCTTGGCGAGCAAGGGGACACACGAAGTAGATGCGGTCCTGCTTGTAAATCTCGATCCGGGGGTGGGCACACAGCTTTCTCTCCTGAAAGACAGCAAGCAGCATGGGCAGGGGTGTGC
Organism: Atrichornis clamosus; assembly: GCA_013400975.1. NCBI lineage: Eukaryota > Metazoa > Chordata > Aves > Passeriformes > Menuridae > Atrichornis > Atrichornis clamosus. Next base: position 31,685 of record WBMZ01017857.1, on the reverse strand, counting down.
CCTCTCCCCCTGCCCCAGTAGCCCCCCACCACATTGATCTGCCAGTCTGTCCAGGTCAGACTGGCCATCTTTGCCCACAGACATGGAGGCCCAATGAGGAGCAGAGGGTCCCATCCCAAAATCGCAGTGCCACTTTCCCTTATCACAACAGCCTCACGTACCAGGGCAGGCAGGTTTGGCCCTGGGGGGAAGCAGCCAGCCAGGCTCAAGGAGGAGGTGCCAAAGACCCTGGGAAACTCATCTCCTCCAGCTCAGCCTTGGTTTTGATGTGCTCATTTTGGGCTAGAGTGAGAGGTTTCGGGGAGCTGGGCAGCTGCTTTGTGCAGACCTGTCAGATCCCTGGTTCCTCCTGGCAGCACGGCCCCATGAGCAGCACAGCCCCACGAGCAGGCATAGCACTTCTCTGCTAATTAATATAATCCAGAGCCAACAGCTCAAGCAGCTCCTTTCAGAACAGCGAGGGCAGGGGGAGTGGGAGATGAATCCCTGGCATTTCAGACAAGTCCCCCTCCTCCTCTTCCTTGCCCCATCTTCCCCTGGCAGCACTCTTCAAGACCTCAGACCCCCAGGCTGCCAGGGACTCACGACAGGGTTATGTCCCCTCGGGCCGTGGAGCCCATGCTGAGCTGGGGCTGTGGGGACTCTCGGGGTGCCGGGGCCAGGCCAAGGAGCAGCTGGACCCCTCCTGCCACCCCCTCCTCACCCGCCTGCCCGCCAGCTGCTCACTGGCAGAGGGGGCGGCTGATTACAACCCGGGTGAGAAAGGAGAGTGTCTCTTCAGCAGGTTTTCATTTTCTTCCTTTCCCCATTTCAAATCACTGACAGCTTTTATTTAACCTTGCAACCACCCTGATTATCCTTATCCTCCTCCTTCCTGCCCCAACTACTCTATTCCTCCATTTTGCCCTGATTATCCTCTTTGTCTTCCCTGATCCAACAATCTTCCTCTTTCTCCCTGCCTCAACTATCCTCCTCTGTCATAGCCTGCTGGTGTGGCTTGCCCAGACATCCTCCAGCAGGGTCCCCATCCCTCTGGGGCTCTCTGTAGCCAGAGCTGGCTGGGCTCAAAGAATGAGCTCTATGGACACATCAATCATGACCTTACAAAAGTCTGACCCCCTTCACCCCTGGGGATGGATCAATGTGATTAAGAATCATTTATTTCCCTGACAAATGCTGGCACCAGGCAGTATCCACAACAGACATGAGCCAACACTGACCCTCTCCCCAGTGCTGGCAGCCAGGCCACCTGGAGAACCACCTTCATGCTGCCAAGATGCTGTGCAAGGAATGCAGGAGGAAAATCCCACATGGGAAGTTTTTGGATCCATTTTTCTGGGAAAGTCTGCAGGAACTGGGTGCCCCAGTTTACCCAGAAATACAGAGCTCCATTTTACCCAGAAACACCACAGTGGCAGAAACATGACCCCAGCAGAAGCTTTACCAATCCCATCCCAATGCCTTCCAGTCTGAATTTCAGCAGAATCCCTCCTCCAGCCAAGGAGGAACCACATTCCCTATCCCAGTGCTGCAGGGACACGCAGGGACGCAGGCGGGCTTCCAAGGCGCTTGGAGCTCGGAGTTCCCACTCGCGGGCAGGTGAAACACTGAGGCCTGCAGATCAAAACTGTATTAAATAAAAACAAGCTGGGCTGTTTTTAGCAGCAGAGCAGAGGCGGCTCATATCACTCCTGCTTTTTCAGCAACAACGCAGACAAGAGCCCTCCCCGTTGCTCTGCCCCTTGCTCTACCAACCACAAGCCCATCCGCCAACCTTCAGCTCGGCTCGTTATTTTAGGTTACTGCAACACACACCAGAGATGGGTATCTCCAGGATTTGCAGGGTTTTTTTGGATACATCCAGCTGGCCCTCCACCACATAATGCAGACAGGGACAATTCAAAGGATCTTAGAGCAAAGGGACCTTCATTAACTTCATGTGAGGTCTCCAACCACTCTAAAACCTCAGGGCTCCCATCTGGTCCCCAAGACATCCCAAGCTGACTTTCTAAAGCCCATCTTGAGGTTTCAGAAGATTGGATCTGCGACATATCCTGTCCCTACAATCTACTCTAGGCTGCTACAACTTCCAGTTACACAGCCATAGTAGTGACTCCCCCAAAGCACAAACGCCCTCCACTCGTATGAAATGTGAGAATCTTGGCTTTTTAAGGAATAAAAATGCACACCTGTGTGAAGAGCAGGGCCCTGCACTGGCTCTTGAGTCAAATGTTGCTTCACACTCAAGATTATCCCATAAGAGAGACAAGAATGTTCTACCCTGCCAGGGTGGGGAGCAGCTCTGTGACCCTGAAGCCAGAAGAGCCCAGGTGTCCTTCAGCCAAAGCCCAGGGCCAGGGACCAATTGGTGGAACCATATTGAGTGGCTGGACATTCACTGTCAATACCCACACTTGCCTCATTATGGACAGCTACAACACTTGATTTCTTCCCAATTTATCCAGGGATTTTCCCAAAATGAAATGGAGGGAAACCAGAGCCTGATGGTGCTAATTTATGCCTGTACAAATCAAGTTGGAAGCCAGGCTAGTGAGCTGGCCTCTGCTTTGGCACTTCTTCCCAGAGAAACCCAGCTCCTGGCAGGGCTGCTGCAGAGCTCAGCACTGGCAGGTGGGCTCAAGAGAGGATGATGTCCCCAAGAAGGAGCAGGGAGGTGGCAGCTGGGAATGCTGTCCTGTCCAGCCTGGGAAAAATGGATGAGGCTGCATAAAAACTTGAGGGAAGGGCAGAGGCAATGAGGTGCGGAGCCATGACAACAGAAATGGATAAGGGGATCATCCAAAGGGGGTGGAAGGGGATCAACCTTGTGATCATACCAAAGGAGATTAGGAAGCAGGCAGAGGCCAGGCAAGCACAGTGAAACGAAGAGCAACCAAGAGGCTGGTGACATAGTGAGTTTGGGATGATCCTGGTGGAGAGAAAGGCTGCAAGGAATAGAAGCAGCTTGGAGAGACTGGAGAGCAGAGTGCAAAGGCAAAGGTGTGGGAAGAAAGCGAATTAGCAAAGGCTCAACAACATGGCAAAACAACAGAGAGGCTCAACAGGCAATGCTGCACTGCTGCTGAGGAGGGAGCCCCTGGCTGGCTGTGCCGCCAAGCCAACAGATGGAGCAGCGAGGGGACACGGAGTTTGCAAGGCAGAGCCCTCCAGTCAAATCCAATGCAGTCTCACACGGGTGGGGAAGCTCAGTGAGAGGTGAACAGTGGGACACTGTCAGCGTCAGGGCCAGGCTGCTGGCTGTGACAGCAGGACCAGTAAGTGGGGCACGGAAAGGAATGTGTCCCTTTGCAAGGTCGTGCGGTGCCACCTCCCTCCTCTGCCTCTGCCAGGAGCTCTCTGTTCCTATGGCCAGGAAAGATGGAGGCAGCAGTGCAGCATGCAGGGCTGGTTTCTATCCAGAACCCTCCACCGGGCACCCAGAACATGGGATTCATTGCACATAATCCATACAGCCAATCTACACATACGGAGCAAAGGCAAATGCATTCACAGTCCACAGGTTTAGCCTTAACAGGCACAGCAGCTCCAGCATACTCCTGCTATGTCAGACCCACTGCTTCCCATGAAGCAAACTCCTTCTCAGCCCATCTGAGGAACATGGTGGGGTGCTTCTCACCACCTGCTTGCAAGTTATGTAAGGGAAGACTCTTGTAGTCCTCCTTCCCAGGTGAAACAGCACCTCACTCAATCTTTACTCCAGATTGTTTCCAAATCACCTACCACCACGGACTGACTGCAGGACTTCCTCCAGGTTGCTCTCATCCCTCTAGGAATGGAGCATCCCCTGGCCTCATGTATCAGGAAAGACAACAGAATTATGCACCGAACCAGCATTTTAGGAGACCTTCTCCAGCATCAGGAGGATTCAGCAGCACGAATTTTCCTCCCCCTACTTGTTCATAAGATCCCAATGTCTGCCCATGGTATGGCTTGGGCACAGCCTCCCAGATGGAAGAAGTGCCAGCTTCCCTGGGTGAGCATGAGAGCCGTCCCAGGGCTACAGGGCACATGACAAGGTGTCTGAGACACAACCTGCAGTCATTAAAATCCCAGCAGAATTGTGCAAAGGCAGAAGGAGGTGGCAGGGTGTTCAAGTCACACCATGGACCTCAGCACCTGCTGGGAAGCAGAAGGTGAGCTGGGGCACTGCGGGGACCAGCTTTGTCACTCTGTCAGTCTTGTCTGCTCAGGAATTCAAATGTCACCAACTGGATCTGCTTCATCTCCCACGGCTGCAAGAATTCATCTTGTTAGGAGACCACAAATGAGCCTTGTGGATGCTCTCTGGATTCTCGCCATGCCCAGGCATGCTGGCAATCAGGCTCCAGCTGAACCCAGAACACTTCTAGAGTTGCTGGGATGGTGGTGGGGAGGCAGCTGCAGTCCTCACCCCACTTCAGGCCACAAGCTCTCTGTCACCCTTGATTCCTTACCACGACTTCCTGGCATGGCTCATGAGGTGATGGTTAGCCACACCAGCCTGCTGAGTCACTGCTTCTGGGTTGGTGGCTGTGGGAGCAGTTGGAAGTAGGTTTTTCATGCCACCACCAAGCTTCCTCCTGGAGCAGAGCTGGGGCCTGAGCTTTTCATGCTGCCCAGTAGCTACTGGCTCCACTGCAGAGATGTCCATCTTGTGCCCCAGCCACCTGTGTGCCATATGTACACAACCATTGCCTGTGTCTGTCACCCACCCCTGCCAGAGGTCTGCCTGCAACTCATGAAAAATGTGCCAGTAAAACGCAGCCAGAATTGGAAGAGCCACGGGGAACAAGCAACTGGTCACCTGGCAGATGCAAACCCTCTTCTCCCTTTGGGGAACCAGGCAGTCTCCCTGAGCTGCCCTCCTGGCCACCAGCCAGGGATGCACCCTCCAGGTATCTGCCACTGGGCACTGCTGAGAAGCTGGGACGGGCTGGAGCCTGCCCAGAGCCACTGGGAAAGCCGACAGTGCAGGATCCAGCCTAAGCATCGACTGCTCTCTGCACAGCGCCAGTCGAGAGAACAACCTCCCAGAGGGGCCGATGGGCACGTGAACCAAGTCTGCGCTGGCAGGGCCCAAACTCAAGGAGAAGCTGCGGGTTTTTAACAGAGGTCATCTCAACCAGTTTGGCACAGTATGTCTGAAGCTGTTGCTCATCCCTGGTCTCCTGGTAACAGGATGTGCTGCTGCCATCACAGAGAAGCAGAAGGGTGCCATGGAGCCGGCTCCATCCACATCCTGCTGTGACACTGGAGCAACACCAACCACATAAGAAGTTTTTCTGCAGGTACCTGGGGTCAGCCCCTTCCATTTATTATGCTGCCAAACCTGAAGGAGGAACAGATGGTGGGTGCGAACACACAGGGGACTTGTGGCCATCACTGGGGTTGCTGCCTGCTGAGGGGGCTCACCAGGACACCCCCAGTCAGCAAGGACATCATCACACCCTCACTGCCACGAGCCTCCCCTCGCCTGTGCTGCCAGCACTTGGGCTGCTCTGGGTTGTGCCAGCAAGTCAGCTGGCACCTGGCAGAGTGTGGGGAGACCCCCAGGCGACCCACCAGCCCTGTCCTCACATGCCAGCAACTCCTGCCTGCTCAGACAACACAACTCCTCCACATCCTCCTTCCAGCTGGAGACATCCATCCTCTCCTCTCAATTATGGGGTTAGACGCTTCAGTCCTAGGAATTTTAAAGAAACAACAAAACCGCGTGGAGCTGAGCGGCCCTAAATCAGTTGCTAAAATTAAAAGCTGAAACTGAGCCACCAGCGAGGATTGGAGGGAGCGCGCTGTGTGCCACATCCTCCTCGCTTCCTCACACGCTCCACGCTCAGTGTGTCATCCCCACTTATCTTAGAACACGGGCGCTAGGTAGTCCAGAGAGGCTTTGCAATTCAGTTTGCACAGCACCCAGCGCCCTTCGGCATTCTCCCAGTTCAGCCAGCAGACAGACTCCTTGCTGAGCCACCCCTCTGACCCAGACCCAGACTGGGAATATCCCTATTTCCATTTCTCCTTGCTCAGACAGCACCTTGAGGCTAAATACCACTTCAAGTCACACACCTGAGTTGATGAAAGCAAAACAGAGGCACCCCTTTCTCCTCAAGCTTCAAACTCAGTTTCAATGTGCACTACCAGCCCAGAAAGCCAAGCATCTCCTGGGCCACACTAGAAGGAGCATGGACAGCAGTCTAAGGGAGGGGATGGGGGCTGTTTCCCCTCTGCTCTGCTCTCCTCTTGTGAGACCCCACCTACAATATTGCCTCCAGCTCTGGGGTCCCTCGCATGAGACAGTCATGGACATGTCAGAGTGGGTCCAGAGGAGTCCAAGGGCTGGAACAACTCTGCTGTAGAGACAGGCTGAGAGTGTTAGGGTTATTCAGCCTGGAGAAGAGAAGGCTTCAAGGAGCCCTAAAGTGGGCTTTTAAGAGATGGAGACTTTTTACCAGGGCCTGTAGTGGCAAGGGGCAGCTGTTTTAAAGCAAGAGGGCAGGTTTAGACTGGACTTAAGGAAGAAATGCCTTGTGATGGGGGTCATTAGGCACTAGAACGGGTTTTCCAGAGAAGCTGTGACTGTCCCATCCCTGGACATGGCCAGGTGTTTAAGACCAAGCTGGATGAGGCTTTGAGCAACCTGCTCTAGTGAAAGATCTCCCTGCCCACAGCAGGGGGGCTGGACTGAATGGCCTTCAAATGTCCCTTCCAAACCCAACCCTGACTCTGGTCTTCCCTGCTGAGCTGCAGCCTGACAATGGGAGACAGGGATGAAGCCTGGGTGACCAATGTCAGGCAGAAGTCAGCCAGGGACTGGGGAAGAGCCATCAGCCCAAGAGATGGTTGGGCAGAAGGGAGGACAAGTTGTTGGACGGGCAGGCAGGCAGACATGCTTTACACCAGTAATACCTCAAGCATCAAGGAAACCCCAACATCTCAGCTTGCAGCTCCAGCAGGGTGCACGTGGAGCCGGGCAGGCCCTGCCTCACGGGGCAATGGCATCCAGAGCCAGCTCCAGCACACGGCACAGCCGTCAGCACCAGGCTGCCAAGGGCTGCAGAACAGCTGCTACTTCCCAGTCTGGAGAAACTCACATTTCAGAGGTGGTGAGACTGCTCCCACGCACGTGCACTTTACTTTTGAATCCTCTGGGCTGCAAGGTGTTTCAGAAACAGAAGGTGATATTATTGCAATCAGAAAAGGCCGTTTCCGTCAGCCAAAAGGAAAAACGAGCAACACCACCAGCGGAAAACAAAGTCTCGCCAAAGGATAACAAATCCTCCAGGTACCAGAATACAGCACCTGGCAATTAGCACCTCCCACGCCACCAGCATCCCTGCCTGCCCTCAGCACTAGCACACTTCCCCCTTCCCACAGCAGGCCCCCGTCCTGCCTGCAACCAGGACACACCACCCTGCTGACGCGGCAGTGCCATGGCTTCGGGACAGACAGAGGAAAATCAGCCCCCGAGATCCTCTCCACAGCAGTGAGAGGGAGTGGGAGCCGTGAAACACCGGGCTCGATAGCTGGGAGAGTTTCTCATTTTCACCTCAGTGAAGGCAGCCTGCCATGCAATTTACACCTTGCCCGCCCGCCTGCGCTTCCCGGGCCGAGTCACCCAGCTGCTCCTATGGCTCCTCCAGGGCAGGAGCAGCAGAGCGGCAGCTGCCAAGCACGGACAAACTGCACAAACCGAGACACAAAGGAATGAGCCCAGGGGGTTGGTGGGTTCAGGAGATTACAGTGCCCTGAGAGGGCTGGCAGGGACCAGGCACAGCCTCCCAGGTCACGGCTGGAAGCTGCTGTCAGAGTCATGAACACTTTTCTCCTCCCTAGGATGGAGGAAGATTCCATCCTGTCCTCCAACACAAGGGAGTAAGCTCCAGCCCTGCTTCACTACAGGCTCTGGCACACTCTGGACTTCTTCCTCTTCCAGCACTCACTTGAGCATAAGAGAAATCCTATAGCACACAAAGAAGCATTCATCATCTTTAGAGACAAGCCAGGTAGCAAGTCCCAGTGAGATGAAACCTTTCAGAAAGTAGCCATGGGCAGTCTAAGCCCCCAGCATGGGGGTAGGACAAACCTTGGACAAAACTGCCAGCCCAGACACGCTCAGGTACGTTAGTCCATGTGCTTCCAGGGATGTATCATACTGCCCCCAACTATGGGAATGTCACCTGCAGAATAAGGAGCAGATGGTGCAAACAAACATAATTCATGGGGCTTGGGTCCCCCCTGGTGTTATGGTTATTTGGTAGTAATTAGTCCTGGAGCAGAGAGTTTCAGAAGTGAAGGAAACTTTTGCATTAAAAAAGATTAATTTTCCTAAAGACTCAGTGCTTTCCACTTCCCCACGTTCTGCCTTGCTCCTGTACCCATCATGGATAAGCAAAGCCAGCTGGGGAGACAGTACTCACCAGCTTCCCAGAGCTCCACTATATGTTCTCACACCCTTCCTCCTACCCGGCCCCACCACAGCCCGTTTTCTCCTCCTCCTTCCCAATCACAGCCACACAAGCTCTCTGAAGGGGACTTTGGTTTTAACCGTCCTGAAAGCTCAAACACTGGATTTTCATCATAAAACAAGAACTCTGTGTAAATACACATAATCTCTCCTCCCCTGAGGACCCAGTCCTGGGTTCCTGTCCCAGTTCCTAGGAACTTCATCACTATGCGAGCATATGGGTCAACAGCTGCACACGAAAGGAGGCGGATGAGACTGTAGGAGAGCAGGACCACAGCTGGAGAGGGCTGCCTCTGCTTCAGAGAGCAGATCTCCAGGGACCGACACTCTCCTCCCAGCCCTCACAGGATGCTTCTTCAGCATTAAACACAATGTTGAAGGGGTTGATGCAATGATCTCTGCCATCACGGATGACTGGAACAATGCTAAATCGCTTTGCCTGCTCTGTTGCCTCGGCAAGGCTGCCAGGAGCAGCAGCTGTGGCAATTTCTCCGTCTCCTGTCAAGGCAGGGCCTTTCAGGAAAGGGATCACCATCCAAGATGGTCTCCTGTCTCAGCCAGGCAGCCCCACAGCACTGCAGCCTCCCATCCTACATGGGACACCACACAGGTGAAAAGAGCCTCTTTGAAACTTGTGTCGTCAGGCTGCTTGTAGGGAGAGTAAGTCCTAACCTAGAGTGACCTGCTCTGCCTTGCCGTGAGACTCTTGCAGTGACAGATCTTCTTCCATGGACAATTTGGAGGGCTCCTCAGCAGGTGAACATTCCCAACTCACCTTGATAGCTTTATCTCCTGGACCACCACTCACTCAAGTACTTGCCCTTCCACAACAGGGATGTCCAGACAAGCTGGGGGCTTGTGGTTCCCAGCCATCTCACACACGTCCCTACCCTCAACGAGTCCTATGATGAAATCCTTGTGCAGCAAAGCCAAAGGAACAGAAAAGGAGCAGGAACAGCAATGCCTGGTACCCACAGCATGTGTGAGCTCTCAGTCTCCTGCGCCAAGGTCTGAACTGTCCCTTCCAAATCTCAACCCCTTCCTCTTGCTCTTTGGATTGCAGATATCTCCAGCTGCTCTTCCAGAGCTTGTCTGCCACCAGGACAAACTCAGGACGTGTGTCACATTAATGGCCCCAGGAGGAAAATGGTGGAGTGGAATAAATACCCTCCCCATCCCTTCCTACCTCCTTGAACAACCTTGTCTTTCTGCAACGCCCCCAGTTCCCAGGCTTCATGGAATATATTTCACGATGAGCTAAGCTCAGCCTCACACCATCCCTTCACAGCTGAGAAAGCCAAAAAGGGAAGCTGAAGAACTTAACCTCGCTGAACTTGCACAGATAAAGCCATCAGCAGCCCAGGGCAAAGCCACGATGCAACCGCCTGATTCCCAGACAAAATAGTCCTTCCCTCCCCACCCACAGGGACTTACTGTCAGGCTTATTCGCCTCATTTGGAAGGTAAGGAAAGTAACCAAAGAGGAAGATCAAGTGGGTTTCAGCCTGGTTTGCTGAGGAGGAATAGGCAAGATGATCACGACATCTATAAGCACATCTCAAGTACAACACGTTGGCAAACCTCATGTCAGAAAGCAAGTTTCCAGGACAGGAGGATCTTCCAAGCTATTGGCTAAATGCAGCCAACAGTGGAGAAAAGACTGTTTGAGTTCCTGCTCAGGGAAATCCAGGTTTGACTTGGGTGACAGGGATCCCACCCAGACTCTGCCACAGGACACACACTCTTGGGCCACTGCTCACCCTCGGTTCACCGCTCCTCCTTCCCTTGCCCCAGGCACAGACAGGCAAGCCAGAGCCCGGCACAAGTGCCTTCCTGAATGTTTATAAATGAACAAGAGGCATTTCCACACATGCTTCCAGGAAAGCCGCCTTCAACCCCCCCCCCAGAAAAGCTTGCACCTCTTCCCCAAAAAGCAAAGGGCAAAGAGCCAGCACCTCCGGCGGGCTCCTGCGTGATGACAATTCCCCCGGTGAGCTCGGCTAACGAAGCCCCCAGAGCCTCCAGCCAGCGCCGGCGGCGGTAACGACTCGCCCGAGGAAATCCCCAGCGCAAAAGCAGCGCTGGCAGGCACAGAGCAAACGGCACAGCCGGGCAGGCTGCCTGCAATGCGGGAGGAGCCGGGAACGCAGGGGAGGCGAGGACGGGGTAAGGGAGGCAAACGAGCGGCACCAGGCAGATTCATCAGGGACCTCAGGGCAGCTCCAGGTATCCTCGAGCCGGGACACGCCATTTCGGCGGCCGCACGTGCCGGCCAACCTCTCCATCCGCCCTGCTCCGAGCGGGCGCGGGGAGGCGAGGCGAGGCTGCTTTTCCTTTGCAACCCTCGCCTCCTCCTCCCCGGCCCACCAGGGACCCCGGCACAGGGTCCCAGGGGGCTCATTACCTTGGTGTGGAGAGCAGAGCGCCTGCTGAGCAGCCACCGCGGTGTGCTGGCGTGCGGGGAGCCAGTGGCTGGCGGTGCCAGCAGGGACACATGCCGAGTGCCTCCAAAGCCAGGCTCTTCTGCCGGCAACAGAGGCAGCAGGGGAGGGGAGCAGCTGCTTTTAGTGACCTTTGCAGTCTGGCAACTGCTCCTCTGCCAGCACAGGATCGTGAGTTTGACTGCGCAGATCAATCAGGAGGTGAAATCAAAGCGGTTCGGCAAGGACAGAGCCCAGCCTGATTCTGCTCGTCCCCAAGCCTGTCGCTTTCTGTATCCCGTATGTTCCCAGGTGTGCTCCATGAGCTGGTAACGCTCCAGAGATGCATCACGCTACTCAGCTTTCCAGATCTTTCCCTGCTGGGGAGCCAACACCCCATCTTCACCACTGCTCTGTTCTCCCAGGTACCCCAAACCATACACATCCTTGCATAACATCATTGACGACAGCTCATCAGCCAAAGCTGCAGCCACCAGAGCTGCCCCAGATCCTCATTAATGCTCTGAGACCTGGAGGATATCTGTCCTCTTCCCGGTGCTGTGATGTCCTCCCTCAAGCTCCAGATACCTGGAGCTTCCCCTGGAGCTTGGGGAAGCATATCTACACCTCTGTCCCCATCTGCCCTTCCCCAAACAGCTGCAGCTTGTCATGGGGCAGGAAGTGTATTCTGCCCACTGCAGCTTTGTCCCAGGAAGGCTGTTGGGTCTTGTATAGCAAGAGGGGAGGGATTTAGACATTGGTCCTGTGCCCCTCTGCACAGCATAAAGCCAGAGCTGAGCCAATGCTATGGGTCCCAAAGCACCTCCCACCAGAAGACCTCCCCAGCTTTGCAGGGGAACTGCTGCAAGACAGAGGTGGGGACTTCTTGAGGTGGCAGGACCTGGGCAGGACAAGTGAACTTGGCACCTAGAAATGCATGTGAGAGAGGAGGAGGAAGATGCAAGAACAGAGAGGAGCCGATGGCTGTGCTCCTCTGCTGTGAGCCCACAACATCTGGCAGCTCCTGCAGCCACAGCAGCAACTTCTGCTTTGCTCATTCCTGAACTGCTCGGCAGACAAATACTGGAGCAAGTCTTTCTCCGACACTGACCTCCTGATAAGCTTTTGCCAACTCACGCTCTGGCTACTGAATCGCTGGGCGGACCTTACCCCAAGCTGTGAATCTGCACAGCGTGAAAAGCAGAGCAGCTGGCCCCAGCAGATGATAGATATCTACCTTCCTGCATGTCAAGGACCTGCCATCAGCTCCCGGTAGAAATAAACCCCAGAGCAGATCAGAGTAACCAGCCATCCAGTGCCAGGAAGAAAATGCAGGTGTCCACAGTGGGAATGAGGTCATGGTTTTCCTACCTCCAGTCTTCCCAGAGTGCCTTACAACCTTACAGAGTGAGAACAGAGCCTGTCAGCAAATGCATGAAGCCAACAGGCAGCTGCAGACAGGGCCACTCTGTGTTCAGCCATGGAACATTCTCTTCATCCCCACACGGCCAGGACAACCCTTCAGGTTTCATCTGAAAGGCAACAGCCCCCAGTGCCATGCTGGGACTGCGGCTCCCAGACCAACTACTCTCCCAGCTGCCTTAGAGTTCCATCTCTGACTTCAAGCAGCACTTCAGCCTTAGGATCCATCCCACTGAGTTGTGAAGATATGTGAAATAGATACTGTAGCAGCTTTAACTGTACCAGCAGCTCTTCTAGTTGGTCTTGTGTGGAAAGGGGGAACAGAAGCAGAAGTTTCCAGGGGTTTTGTGATGTAAACGTGCCCATTCACAAGTTATCACTGTCATAAACAGCCAGAGTCAGGGATGCAGAGCAGTAACTTGCTCTCCCCACTGTACTCGGCTCTCTCAGCCCTCTTCATCCCTGTGGGGTTGTTACAATTCCTCACATTAGCAGAAGATGCAGGTAAAACCATCTGTCTGTGGAGTGAGCACTCAGTGGTCATCGTATAAACTACCAAAACAAAAAAGTCACCCCAATTACTCCATAGCGACAGAAAGTCCCAGGCATCCTTCTGCTCTGAGCCTTTGAAATGTAAAGCCGTGCTGTTTGGTGTCATTTAATTTGGAGCTCAGCCTCAGATCAGCAAAGCCTCGCTGAGCTTTAGGAGGAGGCAGCCATGCAAAACATACATGTGCAAAATTCAGATGTCAGTGGCCTGGAAGCCAAGTACACCCCAAGCCCCACCAGTGACTCCATTTTGTGGCCCCCGTGTATCTCTTTTGCCATCCCAGTGCTAGAGGAGGCTGATTCTGTCCCAAAAACTGTATTGAGGCTCTGCTTCCAGTCAGCACAGAAACTTCTTTCTAGTTTCTCTCTGGTACCCAGAAGGAGGTGTGACTCCCCATCATCATGTCCCCTCTTAGGCAGGTTTGTTCCTCTCCTCCATGCTGGAGGCACATCCATTTTCGGACTACAGCCCCAGCCCTCTTAGCTGACCTGGCAGGGCAGAGGTATCCTACCTAACAGAGAGCTTATCTCCAACAAACCCAGCAGAAATGCATCTGCTCAAGCCAGGCATGAGCCTCTGTCTCCTCACGCTCACCACAGCATCGAGGAGCCCACAGAAGGCAACCATCAGGTGGGTTGGGGACAAAGAAATGGGATGGAGCTGGAGGCAGTGGTCCATCAGGCGCTGATCCACTCTTGAGGGTTGCGGGTACCTTTGGTCTCTTACCAATGCCAGGCACCACACCAGATCCTGAGAAAAGTCAGGTCAAGGGTGACAGAGGACAAGCACTGACTCGTGCCTGAGCCAGCCCCCAGGGAGCTCTGCCCCTCTGTCCCCTGTGGTCTGACAGCAGGGGAATGAGCACCTTTCCTTGCTCCTACGCAATCAGGGAGGTGCCAGATGACCCACTCAGCACGCTGGCCGTGAAGGCAAAGAGGATTGCCATGGCTTGTTGCTCGCTCGGGATGAAGCAGGGGAAGCAGCACAGGAAGCTTGGACATCCTTGCCATGCTGCAGACCTCCATCAGCTGCTTCGGGGCAGTTCTAATCTGGAGTAACCTCTGCCAGCCCTGGATAGGGGTAATGGAGTTACAAACTGCCAACATTTCTATTAAAGGTTCTGATTTTCCCTGTTTTGGCTGAAGCACAGGCTGGAATAAGCTGCCACATGCTGGAAAAGAAAAGGCACAAAAGGAGTCCTAGAGCTGAGGGTTCATAGGCACTCTCCAAAAGCTTGCAAGCCAATAATTAAGCACAGCTCTACCTTCCTCTTTCAAGGAGCTCACATACCAGTCTGCAAGCTGCTCTGGAGACCTGCAACAGTTGAGGCAGCTGGACACCACAAAGATGAACCCAATCCTGGCAGATCAGAGGAGTTTAGAGGGCCAGGATTTGGCCTGGATATGTAGGTCTGCACCGAACCGTTGCACCTCTCCATACTCTGCACCCACTCCCCAAAGGCTGTGAGTCCCTCCTGGTCTGGGCAGAGTGACAGCCACCAGGCAATGTCACAAACAGAGGAAAAGCACATGCTGAGCCCATGAAAGCCTCCCCAGGATGTGAGCTGCTTCACAGATCTCCACACCTGCCACAGTCATGAGGACTGGCAGCTCTAGACACCTCCAGCCTGCTGCCTCTGCCCAAGGCCACCAGCACTCAGTGGCATCAACTCAAACAGAATCCACAGGGCAGCAGCTGCTGCAGGCAGGCAGAGATGACAGGGGGTTGTGTGTGTGTATATATATCTCCCTGTCGAAAGAAGAGACCCCAAAGGACTTTCAGTGTGACCCTCTGCTTCAGAGCAAACAGCTGGGCTTGGCCGCCCCCCTGGTGCCCCAGCCTCCAGGGCAGCCCCAACGCTGTGACTGGCCTACGGCACACACGCTCTCGGCACGAGGAGGAGCAAGAACCAATTCTGTTCTTTCATCCCTGTGATCCGATCACCACCCAACCTCACGGCTCATCCATCCATATTTTGACTCGGTGCAGAAGAGCAATGTTTTCATTCTCCTGCCCTCCCCGAAGCGGAGTCTTTCCTACCATTTTATATCTAACTAGAATCAAAAAAGTGCCAGTTAGTCATAGCACAATGGTCCCTTTTCTGAAGGTAAAAATGCCACTGCTTTCAAATGTATTATCTGCCTGCTCCACAGGTTTCAAAGTGGGAGCTTCACAGCCAGGGAAACTGGGCCAACAGCATCTGTTAGAAAAGAGCAATATTTCTAAGAAGCTGTTTCGCATTTGATCGGCTTCATTTTGCTGTTTCTCAAGCCTGGCACAGCTGGCAAGGTCTGGCTCAGAGGACTATGGGGGAGAACCTGTCCAGACAAAACTCATTAGGACCTGGCTAAAATAATTGCTGAGAGGCAGATCAATCTCATCCTTGAATTAATTGACTAGCTGTCAAGAAGGGAAGACCCCAAGGTTTGGGACACTGTCGCTGCTGGAAAGAGTTGGACACATCTCCAGTGCCTAACAAAGAAAACCTTTTGAACTGACTGCATCCTCTGGGATTCTCTATAAATACATCCAGGGAGAGCATACGTACAGATCAAGTCGATAAAGAGATCTGACAGAAAAGCACTGTAGTATTTTACTCTCCCTCCTTGCTCAAGGCAAACCATTTCAGTCCTTTCTCTCCCTTGGACAGCTGTATGAAATATCCCTGGCTTCTCCCATGATCATTAATCCTTGCTGCAAAGGAGAGGAGGAAGCAAATCTTTTTGTCTGCCCAGATTCATCTCTGTGATAATTTTGCAAGGTTGAGCAAGTCATTACAACGTTGCTTTCCCAGCTTTCCAAAGCAGCAGCTGGGAGAGTGAGGTCGCTTCCCAGTCCCTCCTGGGATGAAAATGGCCCCAAGCAGGACCACTGGCTGACAGCCAACACTGGTCCAGGCTTTGGCTGTTGGGCCATCAGGGATGCACACACGGTTTGGCATGTATGGCAAGGCAGGCACTTGAAGTTTGCTCTTCTTCTAGGAGCTGCCTTTGGAAATGCTCCTGGAAAAGGAGCTGGGATGGCAACAGAATCAAAATGCTGCATGTCACAGGTAGGAACCCACAGTGGCAGAGAGCTGGGGCTGAGCTGCCAGCTGGAACAGCCTCCCCAGGGATGTGGTGGAGCCCCCATCACCTGAGGCTTTCAAGATGCAATTGGGTGCTAAATAACCTCATCCACACTTCCTTTCTCATGAATGGTTGGACCAGACTCTCTTTCCATGTCCCTTCCAGCTTGGTCTGTTCTCATTTTGTGATCAATTAGAACTGGGGAGGCCACAGTGGCAGGAGCCTGCATCCCACACCAGCTGCTTCCCTGGGACCAGGACTCCCCTGCCTGCTGCTGGGACAGACTCTTGCACAGAGTCAACAAAAAGTTGAGGAAAACCCAGGTGATTTCACACATGCTGCAAGCTGCAGAGACAGGGAAGGAGCCTTTATGACTACCAAAGCTCAAAGCTGGTCAGCAAACCTTTCCTGCTCAAAGCAGCAATGCTGTTGGAGCTGCAGTTTTACACCTGCCCCCGTGCAACAGAACAGCAGAGCCAAAACAGAAGCCACAGACTGGTGCTTGCAAGAGGAAAGGTGTTTGCAGGCAAAAGGCAGCAGAGCAGCAGGAACAGCACCAACACAGGCTGGGAAACCAGCACACACTGACTGGCACACACTGGTGTGCCTGGCACAGGTTGGTCCTGTCAGCACTGAACATGAAGCACGGCCAGTGCTAATTCACTGCCCACCTGCAACGACCAGGGAGAAGGTGACAGCAGATGAGTAGTGACCTGAGGCTGCCAAATTCCTCTAGGGAATGGGGAAAGTGGGGATGCCTGCTGCGAGTGGCAGGAGACGTGACGCAGAGCCCTGGATCCCCATATGTTCCATTAGCCGCGCAGGAGGAGCGCGCTTCCCTGCAGACACAGGTTAAACGGACCTGCTCCGCTGCACGAGCTGACCCCGGCCCAAAGGCCCCTACAGCATTAAATGACTTTGCCCACCAAAACTCCCACCTGGCTCGGCTCCCAGCCTGACCTCGTGGGCCTGTCCTCCCCCGCCCGCTCCATGCTGAAGGCGAGGTCACTCACGCTCGCAGGACTGAAACATCTTTGGATGGTTTTGTCGCTAAAAATATTTAATAAATAAAAGTCGCCGCAAACGCGCGAGCTGATGTGATGTGACATGCAGCTGGGGGTTGCCAACCAGCAGTGAGCAGGCGGCCTTGCTGGAGAGAGCCCACTGAAAACCAGCTGTCAGTGCAGGTCAGCGAGGGATGAACATGCTTGCACAGGCATGGACACCTCGGGGTCCCTCTCCGCTTCCTGCTGTTGCATGTCACCTTTCGGACAGGCTCGAGCTGGAGCAGCACAGTGCCCACCCTTCACCTGCTCCTCCTGCCCAGCCCAAGATCCAGAGCTTCACTGACTCCTGGCAGAGAGCACACACCAGCCAAGGGTGTTCTCCAGCACTGCTGACCAAGCCACTCCAGTGCTTGTCCTCAACATCAACCAGGCTGGTGCGCAACCAGGGATGGTCCATGCGCAGTGCACGAGCCACACGTGGCACGACCTACAGCCTGGCTTGGGACCCAAGCAAGGGCTCCCAAAACACTTCCCCAGGAGTCTGTATCCTTACTCCAAATGCCTGCCAGCCCAGGTCCCAGCAGCCTGTCACACTGTCAGCTCTGGTCTCGTCCCTGCCATCAATAAGAGTTGGACATGTCAAATCCTCTGTGACTCTCTAGGACTTTTTTCCCCCCTGTAATTATTTGATGTGTGAGGATCGCTTACCAGCAGCACCAGATAACCTCCTGTCTTCCTGGGAACTCTACAGACCTATACCCAAGTGCACATGGGCTTAAATTGAAGGTCACTCCACCCAGCCAGGCAGCCAAGGCATCAGCCCTCTCCCCCAGCACCCTCTTTGAGAAAATCAATTCCCACAGTCACCTTGAGACTTGGGAAAAAGGCAAGAGAAAGATGGAGAGCTCCATTTCCCAGAAAGCCACTGGCATATTCTGCAGGGTGACCCCTTGATGCAAAGACAGAGAAGGTCACGTGGATGAGTCTCTTCAGGGCCACATGATGGGACACTGAGGGCAGCAAAGTCCCAGGTTAGTGGTGGTATAAAGGTATCCTGCTCCTATTCCTCCCTAGAGAGATGGATATATGACTTTTGAACTCAACATGGGCTCCACCTCAGGCAGTGGTCTTCAGCCTCTGCTTCTCAGAGCTTGCAGGACACCAAAGGAGTTCATGAAGACAAGTAAAGCTGTGCCTGAGGGACACAGGGTTGGGCATCTGTTAGTACTTCCTAGACCTCTGGAGGAAAATTCAGGCGGGATCAGCTCTCACGCACGTGCAGACTGAAGCCTGAACTGCTGACACACAACAAGCTGGCATTTAAAAATGCTTCATGCACAGAGCCCGAAATAAATAAACTAAATCATCCAGGAGAAAGAATTTAAGTGGAAAAACATCCCAATAATTGAGCCCTTTTTGCAAATGTTTTACCAGCTCCCAACCCCCCAACCCCAGCCTCCCAACACAGCCAAGCAAAAAAGATTGCCTTAAAACATAACCCGTCTGGGATGGGAACACAGCTCCACAGACCTTCATCCTTCATGAAAAGGAATTTCAACAGATCTGAGCAAAGGCAGCAGCCTCAGCAGTATGGTCAGGGGAGCCAGAAGGGAAAGATGAGGTGCAGCCGTACTCACGAGGGTGCTGGGCACCGAGGCTCAACTGCCATAAAGGACCACATTTAGACTTCCAGTCCCCCCCAGACAGAAAGACATCCATGTTATGGAGCCATTTGGGGCACTGGATAGGGGAGGAGAGTCTGAAGGATGGCACAGATCCCGGATAGGTCAGGCAGGAGAAACCTCAGCAGCACCAGCAAGAAGGGAGGACTGTTCACTGGGTATTTCTTCACTGAATTTAGGACAGACATGGGCAGAGGATGTGGGTGAAATGTTTGCTCTTCCATGGGAAGATGTAACACATGACTCGCAGGCCCAGATAACACACATTTTAACATGCTGAAGTCCCTGCTGACAAGCTGTCCACCTGTCAAAGGGTGATCTCTGGCCAGCTGGAGATGCTAAAAAGTCCCAGGAGAGACAGCTGCCTGTACCTGCTAACGTACAATGGGTAAGTAGCTGACTTGAGCAAGCACATGCTGGTCAGGCAAAGACTGAGCCAAGGAAAAATACACGGATGGCTGCAACCAGACCAGATCACCAGGAAGCACAGGAGATCGGCATAATTAATGCCAACCAACACTCGTTTACTGCTGTCAGATCCTATTGGCAAACATAATTTATTTTTGTGGGGAGGGCAGGCTTGACTGATAAACAAATCAGCTCTCATGCCATTCAATCAAGCTCAGATAAGATGTAGGACTTGGCATTATTTCTCATTTTTAATCGAGAAACTACAACTCCATCAAAGGACAGAGGCACGTGTTTGAAGTTGCTATTACTTGGCTCAGAACAAACCCAGGACTGGGGGGTTTGTGGCAGGGGACAAGATCTCCACCAGAGATCTGTGTGCCACAGCAGTAAGACCACTGCTGAAATAAAGCATCCATTTGAGCTACTGACAAGTCAGAGAACTTTCTAAGTTGAAAAAAGATCCAAAAAAGAAACCAGAAATTAAGATCAGAAAATATGGAAAACATCAGAAAACACGGCAACTTAAAAGCTCTGTATATTTAGCTTAGCAAAGAGAGAGGCAGGAGGTGACTGCATCCTAAATTGCCACAGCTGACAAGGGGAGCAAAGCTTGCTCCAAGCTAATGGTCAAAGGAATAACTCATTTCCCTGGCTGTAAATGGGAACAAGCCATGCCTTTCCAGGACCCTGTGGAGCTCCCTTTATGGGAAGCCAAGGTGTGGAGGAACATGACAGCCTCTGTCAGGCAGGAGCCAACCTGAGAGTATCCCAAATCTTTCCTGGAATCAGCTCATGCCGGCCACTGCTACCTGAGATCTACACTGTAAAGGAGTGATTCACAAGCCCATGGAAGTGGGAAACGTGTGATTACAGAGCTCAGGGGAAGGAAAAAAGCTGGAAGTTTTGCTGAAGTTGGAGGATACCTTTACAAGACCATCTAAAGAGATAAAACCCCGGTTTTCCAAGTTAGGCAGAGTCAGAGTTTGAGGCCGGTCAGCTTGTTCTCTGGAAGGGTGCAAGGCAGTCAGGACAATACTGGCAGCCCTCCACTTCCACATCCTCCTTGGCTGAAGAGAGCACAAAACTGACCCAAAAACCCACAGAAAGAGACCATACTGAGCCAGGCACTCCTAGGGCTGCAGTGGGAGACACTTGCCAGCTCTGCCTGGGATGCAATTAGTCACCTCTCTGGCTGCCAGTCCAGCAGTCAGGAGGTCCAAGCCCACCCACCTGGCAGTGCCCACTAGATGCCAGCATGGATGCAGGGAAATGCAGACACACACAGCCCACCAGACCAGAAGAAACACTCCTTGAAATGGCAGGAAGTTACAGGGGAATAAC
This sequence comes from Atrichornis clamosus, assembly GCA_013400975.1. NCBI lineage: Eukaryota > Metazoa > Chordata > Aves > Passeriformes > Menuridae > Atrichornis > Atrichornis clamosus. Next base: position 11,321 of record WBMZ01017857.1, on the reverse strand, counting down.
CCGCTCCCAGAGCTGTCAGAAAGGGTCTCCACCAGAGAAGCGTGTTTTCCTTTGCTCCCAGGAGTTGGGACTGCCAGGTTTGACAGGCAGCTGTGTTGTGGGACAGGAGTGCACACCCCAGGAAAGCAGAGCATACCTGCCTGGAGGCAGGGAGAAGCATCAGCAGAGGTTATTAGGGAAGAAATGCTTTCAAGGGACACTAAATAAGCCTAACCTACACCTTAAATAACCCGTGCTCAGAGTAACGAGCCAGCAGGCTCTCCTGGGCTTCTCCAATGGCAATTCTAGCCAGCAAGTCACTGCCAGCCTGCCATCCCAGGGGAAGGATGTCCTCTTACCTGCCAGGGATGGTTGCAGCCAATTCCCACAGTTCCCAGAAGCTGTGCATGTACCCAAAGGCTCACAAAAATGCCAACTCCTGAGCCCCATGAGAGTCAGGGGGGCAAGGATGTATGCTGAAAGGGCAGCCTGGACACAACACTTCCTGCTCCATGCCAGCCCATCTCCCTTCCATCCCTAATGAAAGGAGACTGTAACCCTATTTCTTTAATTATTGGTATAAATTTATTTTTAACTTTTCCTGTCCCTCCAAAGCAGCAGCAGACTGGGAAACACAAAGTCCAGACTGTAGAAAGCCAGCACCACTGCACCCTCAGCTTGGGAAATGTGAGCCACGAGCATTCCTGGTAACTTTTGCACAGCACCAGCGAGTCCAGAGGGAGCCACACTCCTCATCCACGTTCACCAGCCTTCGGGACTAGATGTCCCCAAGTTAACCTCAGGGGATGCTGTGGGAAGGCCGCTGGAGTGCCAGCTGTGGTGGGGCTTCCTTCGCCTCTGCCCCAGATTTCCCCACCACTTCTCACCGTCCTGCTCCCTCAGCTGAATTCCAAACCCTCAGCTCCTTTGCCACACGCACCCCTCTCCAGTCCCTTTCCCCTCCCATTCCTCTTCCCTATTTTTCAGCATCTCCAAAGCTTTTTCAACCCTCACTGCCCACCTTCTAACCCTCTCCCTGCCTCCTTCAGCTCCCTCGCCATCCCCTGCTCTCTAACACCTCCTTTCTAGGAGTAAGTAGCCATGTCATCCTCCCTCCACTTCAGTTAATTCCCTCTCCATGGGAGCCAGCATTTCATCCCTGCCACTGAGTTCCCTTTTCATGCCTCATGGCTTTTGCCATCCCACCCCTTTCCTCCCCAGGTCTGCCAGGATGGGCGGACTGTGGGGGCCTGCTCTTGGCAGGCCTGACCACTGGCTCTCATTAACAGGGCCCTTCTCAAAGCAGGCACACAGGAAATAAATAAATAAAGCAAATCTGTCTTGCTGCTCTCTCGGGTTGCTTAAGGGAGCTGGGCTCCGGGGGTGGGATGAAGGATGCTATTTGGAGAAGCTGTCTCCATGGCAACCCCCATTCCCACCACCGAGCGGGCACAGGTCACCTGTTTCCATGAAAGTTTCCCCGTTCCCTCCCCATCCCTCCATCCCAGGAAGTGCCAGCAGAGCCCCAGGGGTGCAGACAGTCCAGCCCGAGGGAGAAGCAGCAACAATGCAGGAGAAGCGGCAGAGAATCTGCTGGCATGGCTGCAAACGGCCTCCAAAGTCCCTCATGCCACACTGGAGAAAGGGAGGGCATCCCCATGGTGCAGCATGTGCAGAGCAGCAGCACCCACTCCCCTCTGCCCCACCCAGCAAGACAACCCCACCGTCTCCCTGCCTGCGTCCCCACGGTCAGTGCCAGATGGGCAGGGAGGCCATACTCTGCTGCAGGACATTTGGACAGCCACAGGCATGCACCCTGACCCACATGCTGCTGGGACTGGGGCAGAGATCAAAATGTGTCACCTCCCTCTGCACGTGGCCGTGGGTGCTGTGTTTCCGTATGATCTCGGTTATTTTAATTCAAAATTGGCCGCTCCCATTAAACGTTGCCAGGTGCTCCCAGAACAACCCGTGGTTCCCTTTTTACCTCTAACAACTCCATCTCTCATGCAACAGATGTGCTGCTGGGACCTTTCCCCAACTCAGGCAGCGTCAGCCCGGCATCGCCGAGCACTCCTGCGGCCAACCTGATGCTCCCGCCCGCGCCAGCCCCTCCGTGCACGCCCGCGCGTCCGCCACAGGGCTGGCAGCAGTGCCTGGTACCCCCGCAACAAAACAGCCGGCACAGCTCCAGCAAGAGACACTGAGGATGGAGTGAGAGGATGAGAACAGCGAACTGGTTCTGCTCTCCAGAATGGGGGGAAGGAGCAGTGGTGGTGTCACCTACTGCCAGCGCTAACGCATCTTCTGCCGGTACCCGCAGGCAGCTCCCTGCGGCCAGGGTGGACAAGAGGGCCGACAAAAAGCCCCCAGCTGAAGTTCCAGGATTGGCACCCGGGCAGCCATCCTGCAGCACAGCATAAGCTGGAGGGATTCACACGGTTCCCCCACAAGGCTGGGAGTTTCGCCAGGAAAAGCAAGTTTATAAATAGTGTGTTTCAACACGAACAAACGAAAACGTCAGAACTCGACAGTCAGATAAGCCAAGGGCTGAGCGCCGGCCCCTCCACAGCATCCTCCCCCACTGGGAAGGACAGTTCCTTCCCTCCATCACCCAGCTGGCCAGGACCTTCCTCGCTCTCTAGAAAGCCTGCGTCTGGAGGTGTCTGTGTCAGATGTGCTGCTTGGAAACACCCTTGCCACAGCTGCTCTGGCAGCCAGAGCAAAGCAGGGGAGCTGGTTTCAAGAAGACCAGAAGCAGCAGAGATGGCCACTCAGGGGCAAGAGCAAACACAGCTGCTCAGTCAGGGCCAAGGGCCACAAATTACAACTTATTGCTTGAAACAAAGCTTTGATAAGCCCACAGGCCGGAAAGTTTCTAACTTCTCCTCCTGTCCCTGCAGAAGACAGCTGCTTCACTGGTGAGGCTGGCACTCAAAACAGAAGTTCCATGGCACAAAGCATTACACCGAAGGGCACGTACCTGCCAGATCCTAACAAGAAAGAGACTCAAAGGGAAAATCAGCTTTTATCGCTGCGTTAAGGAGAAAAGCAGTAAGTCATTAAATGAGAACTTGCTTCTCGTAAACACAAAACAGCAGAAAAGACACCCCTGCGCCTATCCAGCGAATGGGAGGACATCCCTGCTGGGGAACTACCTGCCAGATTGCAAAAGGAGGAGATCTTGATGGTAGTGCCCAAGGGAAGACATCAAGAGATGACATGCCAGAGCAGCCACATCAGCTGTCAGGAAGAGAAGCCTCTGACAGCCCAGTGAACACATGCAATGCTCCTCACGCCACACTTGCTTACCTTGATATAAGTGTCAAGGGCTGGGTGGACACGGTTGACTGCCAGATGGATGGACAACGGCGTAGTGAACGGGAAGGTGGCCATGACCACGTGGCTGGGAGCAGGGAAGGTGAAGATCTTAAAGCCGTACTTCTGGAACCTTTTGATCTGCTCTTCCGATGGTTTTGCGTCTCCCTCACTCAAGATTCGGCCTATGGCGAAGCGGCACTTCTCGGGAGACACCTGATTGAAAGGACAGACAGTGTCAGAAGAGAAGCTTAAAACTGGCCAAAACCTCAACCTGCTGAGCATGGAGACAGGAGACCACCATAAATCAGTAAAAGCAATGACCAAGCATGATCAGGCTCACCAAAGCAGGTGCCCACTTCTAACCCAGGCTGATTCAGGCCTAAATCATCTACACGCCTCCCAGCCTAAGTGCACAGCCCAGTGGGGAAGGTGCTACTCCTCTCCTTGGAGGGTAGAGGGACTTGCAGCAGAGAAGAACTAAACGCCTCCAAGCTGCTCACCCAAACCTGTCACAAGTGACAGTCACTGCAGGAAGTGTCTCTCCTGATCCCTCATCAGAGACCCGACTGTCAAGAAGTGCTCACTGCCATCCCCTTCAGCGGGACACCCCAGCAACTCAGGGAGGCAGCTGAGACATGTGACCGCAACTTGCCCAGCCTGCCTCTACCTCACCCCTGAGGAAGTCACCTGGCAGCTATCTGGACATGCCACCAACCAGCATGGGCCACTGCCACTAAGCTGGAGAGAAATCCAGAGGCTGCCGGGTCCTTTCTAAGTGGGCACACTCAGTATGGCAGTTTTAGGAGTGGGGAAACTGAGGCAGTAAGACTTGCATGCAGCCACCAAGCTGTTTGTAGTAACATGAAGATAAACATATTCACTTCTATCCTGGACCCCAACAACACACAAAACCTAAAATGTGCTCTCTTTACAGATTTGGGGATGCCTCCCATTAAGACAGGGGGTACACGGCTCCCAGCCCAGCAAGTGGGGTGCTCAAGGCTCTGCTACCAGCACACTGACGGCCCACAGGACTCCAGCCATCTCCATACCGAAGCTGACCCAGGTCACAACTTTCATTTCTGCTTTTTAACAGAATCCTACCACTTGAGTTCAAGCTTACCCACAGCACTGGGCAGGAATGTGGGAGAGGGCAAGAGAACCCAGCCACTTTCCCTGATACCGCCTAAGTGCACAAAGGTGTCACAAAGCTCTTGCAGGGATGATGTGAAGCAGTGAGAGGACGCACACAAGGGCAGCATGTTACCACTTCCAATCCCTGTGCAACCCCACAAGGGGATCTGTGCTCCTCGATCTCATCTCTAACTTTGCTGTACTAAAGCTCACCAAAGCTTCTTCCTGCAGTGTAACTACTCTCTCCACACTCCTTGCCCTGCCTTTCCCTTAAACACCTTTTGATGTCACACAGCAGGACCATTCCGGAGGGGGAAAACAAGCAAATGTAAATAGACAGAGGAAAGCAGCCTGTGGAGCAGCATCCATCAGGCTGGGGACATGTCTCATGGCTCGCTCTTGCCCTCCTGCGCTGCAAGAGGGAGCTGCAGACAGGGCTGTGCCAAGCATCCATCGCAGCTCTGGGCAGGAAAGGAGAAGCAGATCCACCCCAAAGACCACAAGAGGCAGCTATAAAAGGCATCCGTGGGGAAAGAGCCAGATGAATCAAAGATATATGGGAATCTAGATGAATTTCCTTTAAACATGCAATCTCCATTTATGTCCTGAGCAAAGACAGTTCAATCTCAGCCCAAGAGCAACTGTCGGAAGGACTGGAGCTGCTGAAGCAGGCAGCAATGCTAGGCCAGGCATGTTTCTTTTCTCCCTTCTTCTTTTACCTTTCTTTTTCATAGCAAGCAGCCCCACAGGCACTTTCTCAAGGGCAGCAGCAAGGTAGATTTGCCTTCTCCCCAGTCTGCCAAAGCCCATCTCAAGGGAAGAAATGAAGGAAGCAAATACTTCACTTAAAACCAGCCTTTCCCTAACAGATTTGTCCTTTCCAGTAGGCAGGTGCTGATCAAAGCCTCTGTTCTCCCAAGCATCCCGACAGAAATGTTCTGGAAATTATTAGTTAACCTATCCAGCAGCTTTGCCAATGGGAACAAAACCCCTTCCTGCATTCAGAAAGCATTTTGGCCTCATCCATGCAACGCTTGGGCACAGGCTGGTTGCTGAGCACATGAACACATGGACTGCAGGCAAAGGCCCTGGCATGTGCCTACAGCTCTATGTGAGCAGGAGCTTGGCTGGAGCTGAGCACAAACCCGCCCGCCACATCCAGTCCTTGCTGAGGAGTTATTTTTGTTCCTGCCAGAGGTGGGAAAAGGAGAGAAAAGTCCTCTGGGCTTCTAAATATTAAATAAAAAGGAAAAAGAAAAAAAAAGTCGAAATTAATATTAATCTTGTCCATTAAAACACATAAAACATTGCTGGCAGGGGTTTGGCAGCACTCAGGGAGCATCCTTGTGTGAATGTTGAGAGCCAGGAGTCAGCAGGGAGCCCAAGGGATGCTGGTGGCAGTGGCTACCCTGAGGCCTGGCATGACCCTGAGGCAGCCCACATACTCCAGGCCATGGGGCTCCCCCTAGCCCCACTCCCAGCTGCGAGCCAGCACCTGGCTGCTCCTCGCCAGTTCTAGCATTCCCATTCCCTCTCCTAGCCAGAGCTTCCTTTGACCACAACTCCACTAGCACCAGTAATTGCCACAGGGCTCATGCCAGTCACCAGCCCCTTCCTGCCCCAGCACTGGGGAAACCAAACCCCCCTGGAGCTGTGGCTGAGAGCTGGGCTGGGGGTGGCTGTCTGGCCAGAGCCTGCCAGCGCTCCGCCAGCAATGCCGTGGGACACAGCCAGCACATCCTGCTGCCTGATGACAAAAGGGCTATTTTTGGAGACAAGTCAACATCTGTGGCAAGTGGCCAGCTCTGGGTGGATCAGCTGTGCCAGAGGCTGCTTCACCCAGGTCAGGAGAGCACTGAGAATGAGGAGGAAGAGGAGGAGGTCATCTCGTCCTCTCAGGGGAAAGGCAGCCCAGGTGACTGATCCCACCCTGTGAAACCTCCAGGAATGAGGAGCCAGCAGTGCACACCATCTCCCATACCATCATGACTCAGTGGATATGAGCACACAGGGACACCCACGGGATGCTGGGGTGCTCTGCAACCTGAACCAGCATGTCAGGTATGAGCGCTGCATTCTCCAGCCAAGAGACCAAGCCACAGCTGGCCCTTTCTTCACCTGCCCAGAGGCAAGAGAACCACCTGCCCAAATACATTCTCACTCCCAGCACCCTGCCTGGCCTGACCTGCCTGTTGGTGTGATGTGGATCTCTGCGGGAATCAATTCAGGAGCGACAGATCAGCCCGTGGAAGGTCCCACCATCACTCCAGCTGCTCCAGCAGACCAGGTCTGACACAGTACTCACGGATGGCAGGCAAGGGGAGGCTCCTGTCACCATGGAGAGCTGCAGGCACTGCAGCTACATCCTGCATGGCTGTGCTGTGTCCCAGCCACCACAGTGGGTACAGAGGCAGGAGGTTCAGGCCGATGTCATCTGCCCAATGTCATGAGCAAAGGCAGCCCTTCTAGAGGAGGGCAAGGTCTGAAGGGCTGCCTGCCAAGCCTTGGAGTGCAGGTTAAGCTCCTGCCATAAGGAGAAACAGTTTGCTTCCCTGGATGGCCACCAGAGACAAGGTCTGCAGCCCCATTGCCTGCTCCAAACACAGGGTGAAGGCAGAGATGCAGCAGATGCAGGAAGAGGAGAAAAAAAAGACAGGACCTTAAAGGAGAGGCAGCTTGATCCTGCATGGATTCAAATTTTCAGGGTCAGGTAGGAGCTGTTCCTTCTCAGCCTCACCTGGTACTACCAGGGAAAGTATTCCCTGTGCCAGCCTGGGCAGGAGTTACCACAAATATCCTTATCAGTATCTGGGGGCCTCAGCAGTACAGGCTTTCGCAAGGCCAGGCTTTGGCAAACAAAGAGCCAAGGCACAACGTCCTTGCCACAACGCCAGCAGAAGGGCTGCAGGTGACCACAGCCACGTGCACATCACATCCCTGGAGCAGGACAGCACCGGGAAAGGACACTGAGCCCTTCCCACAGCACTGACTGCCCTGATCTGCACCCAGAGACCATGGGGGAACAAGGAGCAGCTCCAGGATTCTCAGTTGCAGGCGAGGGCCAAAACACAAGGACACAAATTAGTGGCAGTGAAATGGCCACTTCGAGCACATGGGCCCTGGCACCCCCAGGCACTCCCCATGGCTCCCATTCCAAACATGACACTTCTTCCAGACAAAAGTGTCCAAGCATGCCTAGGCAAACCGTGTCTCTGCCCAGTTCATTCCAAGGTGAGAAGTCATCTTTGCCATCGTCCTTCCCAGGCCAAGAAGAGGCACTGCAGTGTTTTCTCTGCCTCCCATGATCCAGGTAGGTAAAGATAAGTGAGGGCATCATAGGATACAAAGAAACAAGGCCGCTGAGCACACCAAGCTTCAGCTTGCACAGCCAAACTCAGTACTTTCTCGTCTCCAATATCTTCCTGTCACAGCTCACTCAGCACTACGTTTTCATGGACAAGTTCTTCCCTCAAAGCAGGTCCAACCACTGGACGCACCATCTTGCAAGCAACGAAACAAGGTTCCTAAAACAGGACCAGCCATCCCAAAGCAGAAGCGCAGGGTGAGAGCTATCAGTCCAAGCACTGTGCCCCGCACCAGCCCTCAACACACGTGCCCAAGCACACATTCACAGCTGCTGGCCACTCTGTTGTCCCTCCTCCCCACGGATTCCTCCACGGTCACACTAGCTACTGCAGAATTACCAGGGAGCCAGGCTGTCTGCCCCAGACAAATGCCCACATGCCATTATTTGGAGACCCCAGTGTCACTCAGTATCAGCAGCCAGGTTCCACCCCCTCAGCAAGCTCTGATGCACTTGTTTGTTCCCTGCCTTGAACTGTTCCCATGGGAGTACTGGGCTCTGACTGGCAGCCATCAGGCAGCGTGCTTTCTGCTCACCTCTCAGTCTGAGGAGTATCACGGAGCAACTGTTTCATCAGACAGGAGCCCTCAGCACGCAGCACCTGAGGTTTCAGTAAGAACTCTCAGGGGATGGAAGAACTACAGGGAAGCTCAGAAACACATGAGAGCACTAGAAACAAGAGAAGGAGTATGGATGAGAACAGACTGAGCTGAAGAGACCATCTGCTTTCAAACACAGAGCTCCAAGTCCAGAAGGAGCCTTGGCTGCACTTCCAGGGAATATGCCAAGGAATGCCTCACCTTGGGGTCACGAACACTGGCCTCTGTTCTATAACCAGATCTGTTATTCTGCTGATACCTTGTTCAGCAGAGGCTATCAGAAGACAGGATGCTTTGCTCGCCCAATACCTTTCAGTCAGGGTTATCCAAAAACCCATCTGCTTTCAGGTGCCTTTCCCCACAGAGCATCCTCTGCAGATCTGGAAGACCTTATGAACCCAACACTCGCCTACAGAGGATGAGCTGCACAGGCCTGAAACACAAGCAGGGAGCATCCCGAGCTGGGAATCCACGTGTTGACCACGAGAGCCTGCTGCCCACCTTACCGTGTGAGGGTTGTCATAGTAGACGCCGATGGAGCAGAGCTTCGAGGAGATGCTGCAGCCATCCGTGAAGAGCTGCCCGGATTCTCCATAGGGGCCCACCCTGAACTTGTAGGCCAGGGTCATGTTGCCGACAGGCGGGGAGCCAGCACTCACAACCACCTCTGTGAAGAGCCCCGAGTAGACGACGAAACCGAAGACGGTCAGCAGCAGCAGCACGACCAGCGCCGCGATCAGCCCCAGCAGCACCCAGTCGCTCATGATGGACACCTGGTGCGCCACGGCTCCTGATGCACTGGCAGCAAGAGCAGAGAAGAAAAAGGAGGGCAGTCAAGCTACCACTCGGGCAAACGCTTTCTAAAGTGATTTATTTGCAGCAAAACACACTCTCTTCCAATTTGTCTTATGCGTGAAGTTCTAATAGCATGGAAACCCCCAAGAAGCCTCCTGTATATTAGTCCCACATTGCATCAGCCTGCTCCAATTGGTCACCAGGTACAAATTATACTGCTTCAGCGCCACTTGGGAATGAGGTGGTTTTGAAGCGAGGACAGAGAGGCATCATCCCCATCTCCTTGAAACTGTTCAAACCCAGCTTTGTATCCAGAAGAGAACAAAACCCATGCTGGGAGCTTGTATAACACAACAGATAACAGACACACAGCACTGGGCTAAGGATCAGGGGACCATAATAAAATAATTTATCATTTATAGCTATCAGGCCCAACACTGTGACCAGGCCAGCTCCTTTCTTAATAAATCTAGAAACCCAGGCTTTTCTGCAATGACCCAAATGAGGACCACATCAGTTCAGAAGTGAGCCCTCTATCCGAATCCAAGCACCCAGAGAGGCTCAGAGGAAGCTAAAGACCCAGCTAGAGAAAGCATTCCCAACACACAGGTACTATGGATTACTGGTATTCCTTTTAGATGTTTTGGGTTTTTTTTAACTAAAAGTTTTTATAAGCCCAGCAAAGGCTTCCTGTTTTGTTTGGCATCTTTTCTCTTGCGCTGACTGTGCGACACAACAGCCTGGTGAATGCCTCCTGCTTGTTTTCACCCACCAAGTGTAACCACTCTGGGGAGTTGCAACCCAAACCATATCAGGAGGGTTGTTTGTGTTTTATACTCCCTTGAAACACAGCTCTGGCCACAGGGACTGGTTGTGCTGCTCCACTGGGACTTTCACAGGAGGTAGGTTTGGAAGTGAATGCTGAAGTAAACAATCCACCTTTACCTCTGTGTCTTATAAACACACTTTGTCCACAAAGAGTCGCTCACGGAGGCTGCTGCTTGTTCACTCAGCTTTACAAGAGAAAAGCCACATCCTGGTAGGAAGCGCAGGCGGCTCTGCACTGCTTGAGCCCGGCAAGCAGAGATATGGCAAAACTAAGCCCTGCTGAGCCCGAACCGCTGGCCACGCTCCTGGGCCAGGCACCGTCTCACACCATGACCCCACTCACCTGAAAAATCAGCTCAGCCTAGAAACGCTTCACGACATCTGATCCACGGGGGTGCAGGATCTGTGGCACTGCAGCAGGAAAAAATAAGTATCATTGCTTCCTCTCAAAATCACGGGACCAAAAGCAAAACAGCAGCGGCAGAGCAGCCGAAAGGCACCTGGTCACCTCAGACCTGCTCCCTAAAGGAGAGGTGTCTCGAGGAGCACCTTCCCCTGCAGGACCACACAGGCCAAGATTTCTTCCCAAAACTCTGCGGCTGAATGCACAGGCACCCAGAAATACGGAAATAGGAAAGGAACGGTGAAAGAGGACGATGCCCTGCCTCTGCTGGCGTATCCTGGCCGTCCCCGGAGACACCTGAGCCGTACCAGGAGCTGCACCCGGGTGCCCTGGCAGCAGAGAGCTCCCGGAGGGATACACCCGGTCCCGGAGCGCCTCAGCTCCTCCCTGTAACCAACACAGACCCGGCACTTCCAATCACGGCTCCGGTGATTCCCCCGAGCTGCCAGCCCCACGCCCAGCCCCAGGGCCCTGATGGCAGCCGCCCCAGAGGAGAGCAGGGTATTTTTGGCTGTTCTTCCCGGTTCCCCTGGCTCGTTCCCCGCCGGCACTGGCAGGCACTGCCGGTTCCCCCCTGCCCTCCCACACGGGCCGGGGGATGTCACCTCCCCTTTCCGGCCGGGATGTCGACCCCCTCGATGCCCCTCGGTGCCCGTGCCCGTGTCCGGCGGAGGGGGGTAGAATCTGCCCCGAGCGGCCCCGCAGCCCGGCCTGCCTGCCGGGAGCCACGGCCCTGGGCCCCGCCTGCCCGCAGGCAGGGCCCTCCGCACTAGCACCAGTGCAGCCCCAGCCACCAGCGTGCCCTCCGCCGGGGCGCCGTGGGACCCGGCCGGCGCCCTCCGGCTCCAAGCAGGCCGCGGCCCGAGGGGATCGGATCGGCGCGGCGCGGCGCTGCCTG
>WBMZ01017856.1:0-47260 GCA_013400975.1 Atrichornis clamosus | reverse complement strand
CCCTCCCCTCCCCGCCCCGCCCGCCGGCACCGCCCTTTTGCTTTCGCTTTTCCCCGGCTGACAGCCGGTGGCCCGGCCCGGCTATGGAGAACGGCACCGTCTACAACGAGACCACCGAACCGGAGGCGAAGAAGCCCCGCTGCCCCCACTTCGGCTGCACCCTGCAGCACCTGTGGGGATGGCGGCTGCCGGTCAAGGCGGTCCAGACGGTGAGTGCCCTCCTCCCCTTGCCGCGCGGGACGTGCCGAGCCTGGCGCGGAGGGAACACCCTCTGGCAGAAAGGCTGCCCGGGACCGGGGAGAAACCAAGTCTCCCTGGGGCCGAGCCCGGTGGGCGGCGGGGCGGGAGGGCTCTGCTCTGGGATGGAAACGAGGGAGTTGTGATGACCTTCGGCTTTGCGACAGTTCCCTGCCGCTTAAAAATTAAACTCCGCTGATCCAGCGTATGCTGGGGAGATGGCTGCTCACAGGCTTCGGGGGAATGGCTTGTGCCCGTCGGGAAAGGGCTCCACCGAGAAGGTGTCCTGACCTGGGACGTGGCATGGGGTCACTAAAGCTGTGCAGACTTGTAACTCAGGTGAAAAGGTGGTGCCTTCTAATGCAGGTTCAAAGTGGTTTATGGCGGGGAAGTGACCCTATTTCGTGTTTGAACAACGGGAGTAGGTGCTGACATCTGATGGTGCCGGCGTCGTGCCCGAGGCTCGGTGCTGCAGACGGCGTGGTCCAGCTGCCTGCTGGCCTTCAAAACTAGCCACTCTGGCTTAAAATCGGATTGAAACCTCACAGGAAATTGAGTGTTTTCTTCTGAGGGCCAAACTGGATGAAAACGGGAGGTAGAAGCCTTTAGTAGAACCTCACGATAGGGCAGTAGAACTGGGAAGAGCTTTAATGGGTCCTGAGATCCAGACCTCCCTCTCCTGCTGCTCCTGCAGCCCACTCCTGAGCCTGTCACTCTTTTCTGTCTGAGCTAAAATCAAGGCGCTCCTTTCTCCCGTGTTTTGTGGTAGAAAATTGCACCAGAAACGTGTAATGTTGACGGTGGCCCATTGCACGAGACATTGCTTCATGTCAGGCAGCCCTGGACCCACCAGGAAATGAAAGGCTTATATTCTGCTGGCTTTTTTGCTACATGTAATTTTATTCCTGAACACATTAAGCAATTGGGTGCCTGCTTCAAGCTCCTGTTTGTTCTCTGCTTGGTGAAGGGCTCTTCCAAAATGTACCAGTGTGACTGCTGATAAGGATGTGAGGAGCATCTTTCCTGAGTACTGGCAGGGCAGTAGTGAAACCAGTGGTGGTAAAGGGCAGCTGACGGTAAATGTGTGTCAGTGTGCATTTAGCAGCCAACACAGTGGCTTTTAGTCAGATGTGACATGCTCATGGGAATTGTAGGTGATTTCCAACCCTTTCACATCTTCTCACCATTGCAGAAAAGAGGACATTTGGTTTTTAAGCTTCATCTCGCACACAGTCAAACCCCTCAACCAGAAACATAATATCCTTTAGTGCTGGCAAAGGTAATGGTAACACTGCCAAAAAAAGTTTTCTAAGAGTGTTTTAAAAAATCATTAAAGAATGCTTTAAATAAGTATAACGGAACATAAACGTTTAATTCATCTACTGGAGATTATTAAAGTAAGATCTTCTGGCTTCTCCTCCCTGACAAGCAGAACATTTATATAAGTAGGTTCATTGACTAAAATAAAATAAGTGATTACGTAGGCAAATTTACTGGTATACCAAAGTCTTAAACTGTTTAATTATTTTAAAAGCTTTCTAGGTAGAAAACTGAAAAATTATCATTATCCTAAACAGGATGAATAGCTGCTTGATATGCTATGAAATAATTAGCATTTTATGGCCTGCACCCATCTGTCAGTGAGAGGAAAAGAAAATGGAGTTACTGTTTGCCCTCCTCATTTCCAACATTTTCCCCTCCCTTTTTGTAACCTTTCTCAAAATGCATAGATCTTGAGTTCTCGGTCAAAACACTTTAAACAAACCCCAGAAATTTCTGAAGGTGGAAGCTTCAGTCTCTGCAGTAACAAAAAGTTTCCTCTTGTGGGAAAGTGGTGATTTCTGGAAATGCCAGTGATGGTCATTAACATCTATTAGCTTTGTGTTACAGTAGTGGGTGTTACTGGGATTATGCCCAGATAATCATTTGTGTGGACTGCTAAAAAGGGTATTGCAATCAGAAAATGAACTCGCTTCACTGTAGAGGTGATCAAGGGTTTTATAAAGTACTGTGAAATCAGAAAACTGGTTTCTAGACCTAAGAAATACTTTTTTCAGATTAATAATGGCATACATTGTAACCTTAGTCTGTTTTGAGCAAATGAAATAGGGAAAATGTGACTGTCAAAAGGATGCTGGGAGACATATTATTGCATAGGTTTCAAGAGTGTTGTTGTTTTGGGGTTTTTTTAAATAGATGGAATGTTTTTGTTAGTCCCTGACTGGTTCAAATTCTGCACAAAGGTAGATGGCACAGTGTGTAGTGTGACAAGACTGATGTAGAAACAAATTCTTACCTAAAGCAGAAATAGTTGTCATCAACTATTGTTTAACCAAAATGCTCTAACTGGAAAGGAAAATTATAATTCAGGCTTAGACATCAGCTCCTTTTTGAGCTGTTCATGTCCTATAGTAGCTGTTGTGCAGGCTTAATAGATAATTGATATGTGCACCTGTCTGAAGTAGAAGATTTTGTGGGAATCCCACTGCTGAGCATGTTCACAGGCTTGTTGGCAAGTTCATCAATCTGCTCTATTTTTGTAGCATTCTTTTGTAGCCTTTCTCTTGTTAAATCTTTACAAACTTGACACTTGCTTAGAAACTTCCAACAGTAACGTCAGTATCAATGAATAACCTGTGGCTGGTAAGAGGCAGATGAAGATGTTTAATTTCTGGTGTACATACAGACAGATAGAACTAATAATAACATAAAAAACCAAAATAACTGCTTCTCCAAGAATGCTTTTGGTATTTAAAGCTGTTCTTTTTCTGTAGTAGTAGGACAACAGAGTAATCCCTTTTTTTTTATACTGATATCAAAGAGCAAATTAAGAAACCCAAGCAGAGCTTTCTGACATCTTTAAAATGTGCTACTGATATATTAACTTAATAAAAGAACTTAATCAAAGTTCTTCAAGCCAAAGTTTTTTAATTGATGAACTCTATTTGATTACTCATCTTATTAATTAAAAAAATGAATATTGACTTGGACAAGTCCCACACAGAATTCCCCTTGGTAAATCTCAATTTTTTGACACTGAACCCTTTATAGCTGCTCTTTGGGTGGGGTTTTTTTCAACTAGTTTGTACACTTAGTGGAAAAGCTTTTTTCAGTTATTTGGATGATATTATGGTTATCTGGATACATGCTTTCTTTTAAGGATAGGTTTATTTCCTTTCTGTTCTGTTTCAGCCCAGATGAAAGTGACGGCATTTGGTTTTCAGTGCTTATAAAAAGAAATTGCACTATACATGAAAACATGTCTCACAGCTGACCTTGGGAAAAATGTGAAATTGAAAGTCATTGGATGCAGCTGTAAGCACATCTTTTGAAATACTAAAAAACAAACCTCATGAAAGTTGGAAATTCAGAGTTCAAAACATTCCTTGGACAGCCATTGTAGTTCACTGTTTTAGATTTGAGGGCTGCTGAGAAGGTTGTGTTGCCAGTCACCGTGGGAGAGAAGGGAAGCATATGGAGGCCTGATAGTAATAATGAAGTTTCCCAGCTCCTGTTCTTTGCCTTTCTGAGCTCCTGTTTACTTTATATGATTGTTGCATTTCCAAAGCATTATTCTTTGAAGTGCCCTTCTGAGGCCCGGCTTAGTAGGGGGAATTTACACTTCCTACTTCTGAATTGTTGTTCTTGTTTTTACTGTCAGGAAACTGAAACCAAAAACTGATGGTTATTTTCCAAGAAGAACTCTGAATTTTAGATTTTTTTTTTTTTAAACGAAGAACTGTCAGCCTCGTTATTGTCCACATACTCTTATTAAAAATATGATCAGCATTCTTATATCAGTCTCAATTTTATGACCCAGTCTGAAACCTACTAATGGTTTTATTTTAATTTGGTGAACTCCTTACTACAAGGATCTGTAAAGCTATGTCAAATTTATGGTATGAAGGAAACTAGCGAGAAGTGGCCAAAATAAGAGAACAGTTAAATAAAACAATATTCTTTCTTATACAATAAAATAGTGGAAAATCCAGCAGCAGGGATGTGGTGACTGTATAGGAATTAAGTGATGTTCTTTTCTCAAAGCATACTATGGCAGGAAGGTGAAGATAAGCTTCTGCATAGCTTAAACATAGCGTAAAGTTTTGGTTCCTACCAGAACAGTTGACCTGTCATTACTGGGTCATAAGCTCATGTGCTATTGGCCACCTGTACTTTCCCTGAAGTTTTATTGAGAGAAGTAACATCAGCTGTAAACTTTCAGGGGGGTAGCTGAGTGTGCTAGTGGTGTCCAGTTTCCCCCCCCGCCCTGAACCCAAATGCATTTCAAAGTGAGTGCAGTTGTATGTGGTAAACAATAGCATGTTTGCAGGATGTGTGTTCTGCACGCTGCGTGTCTGCTTCCAACTGGCAGTTGCACAAAACCACAAAACAGGAATCTTGTCTGTCTAATCAAGAAGTTTGTGTTTGGTTGTGTGCTTATACCTGAGTGCTCTTTATTGACCACCTTTAACAGCCAAGTGTAAACCATGTCATTATATCATTATTTCTGCCTGTAAGAAAACAGTGCAGAATTTTACTAGACTTTTTGTAGATTGAGGATTTTCCCCACAGCAACCCTTATTAATGTTCATATCAGAGATGTCTGTTTGTTGAAGATATTAGAGACTTGATCCAACTCAAGCATGTTATTTGTTTGCAGATTTTCTCTTTTGTGGCTGTTATTTGTGAAGAAATTGTGGAGGATTGCAGCACTTGTAGTGGACTTTACTTCTTTGAATTCACAAGCTGCAGTGCCTTTCTTTTGAACCTCCTGATTCTGTGTGTGTATTGCACTGATATGTATAAAGCACTGGGGGAAGATAAAGTGCAGAAACTGGTAAGGAAATTTCCTTTTTTTAAAAGACAAACCATTTTCTCTAAGTGCATAAAGACTGCTGTGGAGTAAAAATGCTATGCAAAATTAATCTCCTTCTCTGTGTAAAAGGTAGATTAAAGTAGCTTATAGTTAAAAAATGAGCAAACTTTGAGAGTCCCTTTTATACTGACAACTTTTCCAAAGTTGTCGTGTCAGCTACCTGCAGGATTTTAGGACTTGTGTGGAAAAGTCTTTCCACATTAATACTACTAATACTACTGCATAATCATCACGTATATATGTGCATATATGAAATACAGTTTACTGCCAGCATGATGCTGGCTATGTGTCAGTTTACCCTATCTATTTTCCTACCAGGTGTAGACTTCTTCCTTTTCGGCAATAATCTTAACTTGTTACAGTTTATGGTTTTATACTTCAGAAGATCCAGCAGTGGCAGCAAGTTGCTCTGTAAAGTCAATAAGAACATCATTCTGTCTCACCAGTGTCCCTTCCTCTTTGCCTTCAGAGCAAACAGTAGGGTCTTTATGTGAAGGTACAGATAAGGGAGTGTAGCAAAAGATTTGAATGGACACATTTTACTTACAGCTTTCTAATTTCCCAAATGTTTTACATAGGGAATAATACTACCATGGTTGTCCTGAGCTTGAATTTGATTGTGAAAAAGTTAGATGAAAAAATACTTTAAAAAGACAAAAACAGGGTGTACTCCTTTAAGTAGCTGATTTGTTTAAATAGCTGATAATGTTGAATGTCATTTGAAATGTAGTTGTAAAATATATTTTCTGAAGCTTCCATGAGTGTCAAAGTATCAAAACTTAAATTCACAGGCAGGTTGACTCAGCTGCTGTTATGACGTTTGTTCTTTTCAGGTAACCTATCTACAATACAATTTTATTATTTTTTTCAATATTTGCAGAATTTTTGGGCCTTGCCAGTCATAGGTGCCTGGTTTCTGTTAGCATCAATAGTGTTTGCTGCGACTAGCTCTGGCTCTGGAGTTGAAAGTGCTGCATGGGTAAGTGTTAAAATGGCAAGATTTAATTTGTATTTATCTGGCATGTGAATTTCTCTGCACTCTAAACTTCACTCAATTTGCAGAGAAGAAACTGGGCAGGGAATAGAACTAAGTGCATCGTGATGTTTCAGGAAGAATTAGCTATTTCAGACCTTCCAGAATCTTACCTTAGGAAATCCAAAGAGCAGGCACTCCTTAGGATTGCTGGAAGGTTCTGTGTTCACTTGCAGCTCCCCAGCATTTGCCTCCTCCTTTGGATTTGTATTATTTCCTGTCATCTCTTGCTGTTTCAACTTGTCATCTCTTGGAGCTTCCCCAGTTCTTTGACACCCTACTTCTGAAATTTCCTTTTTTCCTCAATTGTCCTTGCATAATGCCACCTCTTCACAAAGTCATCAAGAAACCCTGTCTTTTGGCAGGTGTTACAAAGTAGATTTGGACAATGTTGACTTGAAAAGTCTGCAATAAGAGCAGCAGTTTCCTCTGTGTCAGACACAGTAGAGCAACAGGGCATTCATCTCCCAGGGAACACTGAAGAGGCTCAGGGCAAGGCACTGAAGAGGCTTTGGGATGCTGTGGATGGATGTCATAATTCCCTAATCATTTGGTACTTCTTTTGAATAACCTTGGAATTGTGAATATGTGAGTTTAAAAGATCAAATTCTCGAATGAGGAAAAAAATAGTTGGAAAAGAAAGATAATTCTGTTCCACAGGCAGCATGAGCTGTTAGAGATACACCCTTTGAATAGTCATCTAGAGCTATTCAGATCTAATAGTTTGAGTATAAACTCTTTCAGGTTTGCTGTTTTTCCTGGTCCAGGACAAATAAAAACTACAGTGATTTCATACTTCTTAATGTCTAATTACTTTGGTCCAAAGCAATTGTGTAAAATTTAGGTAGAGTTAGAGTAATGCATATGTTTCCTTCCTTGTTTGAAAGAAGCTGCCTTCTCCTTACCACTGTCTTGCCCTAGTTGCAAGACCTCCTTAGGCTGTGCAGATCTTGTCTTCCTTCACCTTTCATGTGTTGTTCTTCTTCATTTCCTTTCTTTGTTTAGCAGCCCTCACTTGGATAAAGACTCTGCTATATCACCAATGCCATACTGCTTTAATACCTGATTTTGGCAATGAAACTAATGAAACTAATATACTTTTACTATTAAAGGTTGATTAGAACACAGTATAAGGTTCATACTTGATTAAAAGAATGAAAACTCTAAAAAATTCTGCATTAAATATGGTAGAATTATGATTTCTGATCTGTTTCTAATTTAAATGAAACTACTGATTTAAGGAGGACTGTAATTTTAATATATAAGCATTATTAATGTATATAAAATGGTTCAGCAAATCTCTCCAAACAGTGTTAGGATACTGTTGCTGTTTATGCATTTTAAAAACACACATTTCTTCCACTTTCACAGGTATTTGGATTTTTTGCAACTTGTGCATTTGCAGCTGAATTTGTTACAGAGTTTATTCAAAGACGAAAGCAAAACCTCGATGAACACTCTGAAAATCCTGGGAACACTCTGAGTGCCACAGAAAATCAGCCATTGAATAAACAAAGCTAACTTCCAGAAATTGTATCTTTTTTTTTTTTTTTTAATTGGAGCAAACTAAAATGAACTTTCAGTGCACCGTAGGTAACAACTTCTGTCTCTTCATTCTAATTAATTTTGTACACATTGCTCATCACAAATTTTTGTAGATCCTTAGGCCAGGTAATGACATCTTGAGCATCATGTTGTAAGGTAACTGGTCCTGATTAATAACTGATCCTGCCACCTGCTGGGGTGACATGCACTACAAAACCTTGGGTCTAAATAGAATAACTCAAGGACAATGTGCTGGTTTGATTTTATGAGATGACTCATAAAGGTTAATGTGTGAGGCAGAAATTCTGAGCTGTAGCCTAAAGATATTTCCTGGATAAATGGACCAGATGCTTCTGTTGTGAGTTATAAATTAAGACAGCAGAATTCACTCTTGTACTTCCTGGTCAAACCGAATGTAAAAGGGATACCTAACTGGAACGTTACAGAAATGCTTATCTTAAGTAAGGGGTTTGGGTTTTTTTTTTACTATTCCTATGTCTCAGTTCTGTCTGTGGGATCAGTTTAATGGTATAGTGACTGTAGGGGTTTTATGGGGAGGGCAATGTAAATGGTATATCAAGAAGACAGTTTTGCACTCCATGGTTGTTAAAGTTTGGACTCATATGCCAGAATCTTCTTTCAGATGGTTTCAAAAGCTATAAAAGTTGCAGGAAGAAACTTAAAAAAAGCTGTGAGAGGAATAAGATAAAGAATAAATATTTTCATGAAGTAATCCCAAAAGTAGAAATCGGAAGATCAGTGGGAAGATCCTTACAGCACGTTGGTGCTATCCTGGTGAATATTACTACGCAGCTTGTTTATGCATAGATAGTGCTAAGTTTTGCCAGAATGGTTGTGAACCTCACCTTTTTCTGTGTTTATAAATATGGCAGTAGCTTGAGACTTCTTGCTGCTGACTAGCTCAGTTGGTAAACAGGTAAATAAGCACTTGTACCCTTGATTTGTTTTGAAAGTGACAGTCTGTAGGACTGCAGGAAACACTACTGATGGGGACACATATTGGACAAGTGACGGATGAATCAGACCAGATGTTGATGGCTGTAAAAGAAATGAAGTGGTGAAAAAGCATTTTTCTGATATCTGAGGTAGAAGCAAGACTGCTATGCCTCACTTAAGAGGAAAGCCTTCAAAAGCAGACCAAATTGCTGTAAGCCAGGAGATGTTCCAAAATATCAAAGCAAATGAGAAAAAGCTGATTATGCAAAAACAATTCTTGTCTGAGTGCTTATGATATTTGCTGTGCCTTCCAGGCATTAACTCCATTTTATTGATACCCTAGTTTGACATGTTCTTAGTCCTGTAACCTGTTGTGGCAGCATTGAGGCTAAGCCCTCCAGAAACTGGCTGAGCTTTATCTGGGAAAGGAAGAGGAAGCTGTTGTAAGACAAAGGACTGTAATAGCAGGTCAAAGTGGTTTTTTCCATTGCTGCCACATTCTAATGAACATGAGTTTGTGATGTTCTCTCTCTATGGCCTGAGATTTAAGCCTAACACTATACTTTGCTTGGAGGATGTAAAACCTTGGCAGGTGGTGTGAAGCACCAAGTTAAAGCTGTAGCTTGGTTTCAGGGCTATGCATGAAAGATACTTTCTGTCATAAAATTTCCTGTGTTGTAAAGAAGAAATGCTTTTTGGACTGGCTTTTTTTTTTTTTTTTCTAGTATTTATTAGTGTCCATTTGCACTAAAACCTGATTTCAGTCAGTACTTGCTGTAGCTGTCTCTGATAACTGGGTGGATTAGAGATTAGAGATGTTTAGTTTACAAGCTGTGTTACTGGTGATACAATATATCCATAATGAGAAATATCTCTGCTATGATATGCAATGTCTTACTTTGGGGACCATGCCCGTATGATTAACATTCCAAGGGGTTTGGTTTGGGGTTTTTTTTTTTTATTGCCTAGGATTCTACTGAATTTGTTTTCACACCAAAATGTCTATAATCTCTAAATCTTCATCTGTAATTAGTAGCTGTAAATACAGTGTAAGAGCAACACTGCTGCTAATATTTATTAAGCAATGCAGCACCGTGCCAGGACTTTTATCTCGACGTAATTTTTCCTGTAATTTTTCTCATCTTGAAGATAAATTAATAGAGGTCTGGGTTTTGGTTGCTTTTTCTTTGGACTTTTCCCCACTTAAGTGCTATGTTACTGGTGTCCGTTTCTGAACTGGACATACTGGTACCAAAAGGGATCTGTAAAGTCATCTCTCTGCCTTGGCAGTTGACCTGGCAATAGTCTGTCACATAGTAGTTAAATACTAGCAGCAAGTCACCTATTGGTTATAGGCTGAAGGCAGTTGCTAAAATGTTGCTCCCAAACTAGTTGTTGGCTAACATGCGTGGTGGTGCTGTTAATCCTTACACCTCATAAGGTGTTCTTCTTGCTCTGTTTTAGAGTAGTTGAGAAGCAGATTTGCTTGTGTGTGTGCTGTTCCTTGTTTCTGTGAGGTTATTTTCTTAACTGCTTTATCAGCTTCCTATATCCCAGCTTCCCATACCACTCCTAGCTCCTCTGCCCTACCAGTCCAGGTGGGGGAGAGGCTTCCTTGCTGCAGTGGCTGAGCAGACTGGTCTCAGGCACTCTTGACATACCCCTTTGATGCTTCTGGTGTCAGGTGCTGGCTTTAAACGTCTATCTTTTAATTAGACTGATCCTAGAGAATGCCTTTGGAACTGTATTAAATGTTTGGTTCTGCAGGAGCTGTGTGTGGCTGGATGTCTCTTACCCCTCCTGTGCTGCATCAGCAAAGCCCTTTGCTCGTTTACCAGCCTGCTCCTGATTAAATCAACCAACCTTTTTTAAACCACCTATTTAAATTGCTTCCATTAAGGTGGTTGATTTTGACTTACGTGGAATAGGGATTGTTCAGGAGGGTGGTGGGAGCTCTGGCAGAAGTGCTGTTAGATACAACTGCCTCAAGTTTTTCTGTTTGCAAAGTAACCATCTCTGTACATATTAACTGGTAGTAAAACCTGTTGGAAAGAAGCAACTGGCCCAGTACATTTATCTGGGGATTGTCTTCTCCGTTCTTCACCACGGTGCTTGGCAGTGGTGTTGGGAGCCTGCTTGGACACATAAAAGCTTTGGTGTTTTCCAGCTGAGTCCGTCCAAAAATATTTAAAGGCTCTGCACCCACTTTCAAGGTTTTATTTACAGTACCTTGAGAATCACTGAAGAGGATCCTCTGGGACATGTGAGGACTTGTTCAGTGGCTGGACTTTGAGTTTCTGCTCTGAAAATCCATATTGGGCATTGTGTAGATTGTGAATGTTAATTTTTGTGTTTGGCCTTTAGCCCACATTAAGATCACGTGGCTACCAGTGCTCTTGGGTTCCCAGTATGGGAAGGAATTGTGCCTTACTGCCTGCAGTCTGTGCTTCAAAACAGCAGGGAAGGGTTGTGGTGTGTAATGGGTGAGTTCTACCTTTGCACCTTCCAACCTGAAAGAGCAGTGAGCGATCTCACACAGTTCTTGGAGCTCAGCACGAGATGTTTTTGGCTGTCACGGTGATCCTTATTCAAGTTTGTGCAATAAAAATACCAAGCTTTCTACACTGAAGGGAAATACTTTGTGAAAATTTTCAAGGGTTCTATAAAATTGTAACAAATCAAGATGCTGATAGTGCCTTTAAGATGGAAATTCATCTCTTTTTTCATCTATTGCTGTAAACATAGGCAGCTCTGTAGATATTAAATTTTATGCTGGTCAGAACAATATATCACTTTTAATACCATTAAGAATTTAAGTGATTTTTAATTATTATTAAGTCAGGATGATAATACAGTAATTTTATATATATAAGATTAAAACTTTATAGTTTTGTTGCCAGTGTTGGCTTGAATTTCCATCTAAATAATTTTGAAATGCTTAAATATTTTTTTCCATTCTAAACCTGTGATCTTTTTTAATGTATTATGCTTTCTTGTTCTAAAGAACTTTATAAAATATTTTGTAATCATTTTTAAAAATAAAATTTTAGTAAATAAAGTGTTTCTTGTTTTGGCTGCTATGATTCGATGTTGCTAAGTAGTTCTCCCAAATCCAGCCATAGGAAATAACATCATTCTTTGTTCCTGGTTTGGAGGAAAGAACTTGCATTGTGTTTGCCTGTTAACTGGGGAAGAGGGTTATCCTTGCAAAGCTGGATATTCTCACTGAAAATTCACAGGAAAACAGATGTGATAAGGTCAGTATTGCCTCTGACCACAGGGTCCAGCCAAAGTAGTTTTGCAGTAGCCTTTACCTACTGTAGTATATAGGTTAGTTAGTAGGTTACTGTGACAAGCATAATCCAAGTGCTGCTTCCCTACTGTCTTGATTACATGGAACTGGAAAAAATAAAGGGGCAGACTTGCTACAGGAAGGGGCACAATCTGGCAAAAGATGTTGAGAACAAATCATTTATTCTGGTGTAGAAAAATGCAGGTCACTCACTTGGTTAAGGGGAGAGCTGCTTGATCCTTAAAAAATTGTTTGGCTGATTGTCTGGTGGGGAGTGAGGAAAAGGAAACAAACCTGCATGCTTTGCTTTCTGGCATGGTAGTGCTTTTTTTGTTTCATAATCCTACAGATTGCTTATTACCTGGTGGTCACCTTGTGCACAGGAGGAGAATGACACTTCCTTGTCGACACGGAAATAGGAATGCCACAGTATATTTTCCTTTATTTTGTAGCATTAAAGATGAAATAGTCTCTTTGGTGAAGTTGCCAGAGATGAGTGTAACTGTAAATATTCGAAAGGGGAAAAGGTCTTAAATGCTTTTAATTACTTAGATGCAAGAAAACAATCAAGGCAAAATGTTATATTAAAAGGGTATGTCAGTGGTGGATTTATACACCATGAGAAAATAACTCAGAAATACTAGATTTAATAATTTGAAGCATGACCACACAGTTTAAGTCGTGTTATTGCTAGAAACACTACAAACCCTTTCTCAGAAGTGTAATCCAAGTCGGTTTACGGTAGATTACCAGAATTTAGTGTAGCAGGGCAGGATATAAGATGGTAGTCTGCAACTTTCCTTTGTGAGTGCACAGGCCCCACCTTGTCACTGCTGTGTGTCCATCACTTGTGTTTCCTTGCTTTGGGATAGGCTTTCTCCTTCCAGCGAGGAGCAGGACCAGCCACCTGCTCTCTCTTACAGCTGCCGTCGTGCTGGGGCCAAGCAAGGGCCACTGCTTGGCTGGGCGTTGGGTGTGACTGCTCCTTGGGTTGGAATAGCTATTTTTTGCCTGCGGAAGGAAGCACAGGGAAGGCCAGAAATGGATTTTTCATTGTTCATGCCCGTCTGCACAGGAACCTGCTGAGAAGCTGCAGGAGGGAAGTTTGCCCACAAGAGGGCAAAGATGGTCCTGTGATTGAAATTATTTGGTCTGAAAGACTCCACCCTCTTCCCACTTGTATTTTCAGTGGAATTGAAGCCCCCATGCCCCCTCTGTTGTCAGTGTGACTATAAATTGAACTGTGCATTTTAGAGATACCGTTTCCAATAATTTTCTTATTTCTCAATATGTAACTTGGAAGGATTTATGGCAATATAATCTCATCAGTATTGTCTCAAGGAGATACTTTGCCTGAGCAGTTTGAAAGGGTTTTACTTGTATTCCTTTTGTTTTGTAACCTGTGAATAGATGTTTTTAAAATTCGAGTTAAGCTTCAGCTGCATGATGACACCTGCACTTACAATACTGCACTGCAGCTCTGGAGATTTTTGTGGTCTGTAGTATGCTGTGGTTTTCAATGAGAGGTCTGTGGATCATGGGTGAGAGAGGAATGGACTGGGGAGTACCTGATCGTTTCCTGAACTCTTGGGAAGTTAAATGAGGGAAGCTCATTATAAAAAAATGCAAATTATGTATGGTGGAAAAAAATCAGGGGCCACAAACAGAAATGCTGGCAAACATAGCTGTAAAGCGTGCCAGACGGGACTTCTTGCAATTCCAGCCCTCTCCAGGCATCCCAGTGAAACTTGCTTTGACCAGCCCACGTGCCCTGATCACTTACTCAGTTTGTTTCTTATGACCTATTATCTCTTGGCTGAATATTGGTGGGAAAATAAACCAGACTAGGCTGTTTTGAAGTGGGCAAGTCCTGAGGTGAGAGTCAGGGCTGCACAAGGAGGTGACAGCATAAGCACATTCTTGTGCAGCGTGACTCATGTGCAGCCAGATGAGGACAGCAAATACCCGGTGAGGTATGCACTGCTAGATGTGCTGCGTGAAGACAGGTACCATTCTGCAGTGCTAACCTTGGGCTGTACGTCAGAGCTCTCTTTTTAGTCCTCACTTGGACTTACTGAAAGCATGATATTGTAAGACCAAAGGCACGACAAGTTTTTTGTTACCATATGCTCTACCCTTGCTTAGAGAATGGTGCAAAGTTGCTCAAAATAATGCAAGTCTGTCTGCACTACAGCCCTGCTTTCAACTGCTTCCTTTGCACCAGCTGTTCCTGTTCCAGAAATATCGGTGCAGACATGATTCTGAAACCCCTGCTCATGCTGAGCTGTAGGTAAGGAAGGGACAGTTACTTAATTGTTCTGTGGTCTCTGCACTCCACTAACCAAAGGTGTGGAGCTTCTATCCTGATGTGAGCAGCAAGGCATCCTCAGCAGGGCAGACAGATCACCACTCCTATTTTCATTATTAACACCCATTTTCAGTTTCCTTTACCTGTCTGCTCTGTTTCAAATACTCCAGATCACTGGGTTTTGATACTCACATTGCTAAAGCTCTGCTTCCCATTCCTGAACCTCAAATCTAAACTAAACCTCCTTATCAGTGCAATTCATAGCAACAAGGGCTTTGGCAAAATTTCTGCCTGCTAATTTTTCAAAACAGCTGGGATAAAGTGGCTGTGGAGGCCTTTCTGAGGGGGCACAATACAGCCCTAGAAACAACTGGCTCATTAATGTAAGCCTGTTTTCTGCCTCATCGTCCTTTTGCTCAGAAAGGCTTGTTTTATGAATGAACCCGTGTTGTCCTTGACTTGATACACTTTTTTTTTTTTTAATTGTAAACGCTTGTTTCTGGCAATTGTGCCTCTCATTTGAGGGTAACAAGGGCATAATTATTCAGCTCTCACACATCACAAACTGCTGAGCATGAGGTATTAATGGAGTGCGCTGCTGCCACCAAAGCTTAATAGCTACAGCTGCAGCATTGTGCTCTTGTTTGGCAGGGGTTCATGGAAAAGGGGGATGCAGATCATTAAGTTTTATGTTAAGAGTGATTTACAGATGTAGCAATAGGAGTAGACTGTGCTAGATGGACAAAGCACTTCTGGTTTAAAAGGAGCTGTTATACCAGCAGAGCTGTAATTCATGCTGCTGGTGGTACAAAGCCCCCAGCACCAGTCCACCTCATATAACCCCCAGTAATCATAATAAAGGAAAGTTGTGTTTGTGTAACTCTGTGTGTGCTGGCAGGGGGAGGAGGGGAATCATACCCTACCATCACAGCTGGCTTGCAGATGTCATAGAAGGAAGCTGCAAATGGATGTTTTTGGCTAGCTACAGGCTTGAGGTGATATCAAAATCCTAGCCTGGTCCCTTCCCATCCACCCAGCTACAGTGTCAGCGCTGTTAAGTGCTGAGATACAAGTGCTAGAATTAAAAGGTGGATGTTGCCCCAGCTCTACGTGGGAAAGTAAAAGTGGTGCCTCCTCAGCTCTATCCTGACATGTTCCAGCTGAGAGACCAAGATCCCGTGATAGCTGATGGAGGAAGAGGCACATCTAGAAGGTGAATCAGAGGGGAAGGGTGACTCCTGCTCTCTGAGTTGCTGCTGTGATTCACTCTTGCCCTTCTCTTTCTTCATTAGATGTGCAGGGGAGAGGGGCTGGGTATTAAGGCTAGTCCCAAGAGTAAATATTCTCCAAGACATGCAATGCTTTTTCCTGGGTGAATAATATTTACTTTCTTTGAGCTGTAAAAGTAGGTGCAGAGAGAGTGCTGTCTCCAATTTCCTAGCCTGACCTCGTAAGCCGAAGGGTTCGATGCCTCCAACTCTACACCTGGGGAGTTTTCTTCCCCAAGTTCAAGTTTCTTCTTGTTACAATTCCTCCTGTGCTAAGAGGGCTGCCGGTCTGCTGTTACTCTTCCTACACAAGTGCAAACAGGTAAGAAAAGAACAAGTGGTTCAGACAAACTTAGTTTAGCAATGACTCTCCATTAGTGGCTTGGGGATATTCCCCCTGCGGGGAGGAATGCCCCACCACCCTGCATGCCCTACCACGTCGTTCACACACACACACCAATTCTGCTTCAAAAGTTCTGTATTCTCCTTGTCTTTCTGGCAGCCCCTTCATCAGCCACAGAAACACGCAGGTGTTTCCTTCACCACCACGCAGCAGTTTTTGCACACATACCCACACATGCAAGCACAGAGCACTCAGCCTGCTCCTTTTCTTCTGCGCTATTCCCTTTTTCCCAGGTGCTTGGCTTGTTGCACAGTTGTTTGCTCGCCTTTGCACAGCCCCAGCGTGTGGGCACACCTGTCTGGAGTCCCCTGGGAGAATGGCTCTGAAGGTGACACGTGTGACAGTGCCTCTGTGCACCAGGCAGGGCTGAAATCATTGCAGGACCAGGCAGAGCAACCCAGGGGCTTTGTAGCACCAAGACTTGGCACCAGGACGCCTGGGCATTCCTGTGTTCCATCACACTGTGGACAGAACCCGTCACAGTGAGGAGGGCAGGACCGCTGCTCTTTTGCTAATGCTTCAGAGGTTGCAGGTTTATTCCCTTCAAATGCTTGCTCTGTGTATTGCTGTTATTCTAGGTCTGTAAGCATCTAAAGAGCAACAAATGAAATCTACATTATCTTGGGCATCTGCATTCAACTCAGTCCAAGCCAGGGTTAACAAAAATGCACCTTAATAGAAGTGAATTTATATATGCCCTAATCCTTTCTTGTGCTTCAAAAGTTCTGGCCTTCATGGCTGGCCAGTGCTCTGAAGGACATACTTCAGTCTAACACGTCTCACCAGAGAGCCAGTTTGCATTTACCCAGTGACAAAACTGCTTTTGAAAATACTTACGTGCCTTTCTGTAAAGTTGCAGTTCAGCAATATGGAAAAACCAGGTGCTGCTGGAGGTGGTGTTATGTTCAGGAAGTGATACGAAAATACTAACCCAAGGAACAGCACTGTTCTGAACTGTTCCCTTAGGAAACGTCGGATAGTGCTGCTACTCTGCAGTGACCCCTTGATTTTAGCTCCATCATCTGCACTTCTTTTCTAGCTCTGCCCTCATTCCTCACCATCACCACACAAAAAGGCAAGGTCCCTCTCAGCCTCCCTATCACACTTCTCTCCCCTGCAGCACATTGCAGCAGCCACAGTCAAACCGTGCCTTTGACTATTCAACACAGGCTTCTTAAAGCCAAGCTTTCACAGCACTAAGCCAGAACGATGCCAAGGATTTGGGTATCTAAATTCTGCCTTCATGTAAAACTGAAAGCTCATCTTGGCAGCCACCTTATCCCTGAGGCAGGGAACCCCTGTGATGCTGCAACTCATTTTTTTAAATGATTGTTTTCTTGTTTTTAAAATTTTTTCCTAACTTTCAATCTTCCCACCTGTGTGAAGTGGTGCTTCTGGGCATGGCCAGACAGCTTCACTTTCACTGCCAGAGCAGCTCAGGCAGAGGTTTGGTAAAGGGCAAAAAGCAGACAGATTTATTTTGCCAACTGCCCCAAGGCAGAGGGACTGGCTCAGGCAGGTGATGAGAGCTTGTTTGATACTTAATAAATTGGCAAGTCATTTACACAGTAAAACAGTGCAGATATGAGATCATAAGATGATAAATCATCAGTTACTTAGAAATATGGCCCTTTTAAAAAACTTTTCTGCAAGCTCCTGGATGGTGGGAACCCACTGTATATTGGTCAGTCCCTAGTAATAAACACTGGTGTGTACTTGCCATACTGGCTGTGAGAAACCAGAGTGCTGACCCAGGGGACCAGCCGAGCCTGATGGACTGGGCTCAGGGACAGACAGAACAGAAATAAACTCTGGAGTAGCCAGCTGTGGGTAATCATGACCTCTAGAAAGGACATAAAAGAGCACCCAACAGCACTTACTGCTTTTCCTGTTTTCCAGCTGCGTTGTGCTGGAAAAAAGTAATAGTCCTTCTCCAGGAGAGGAAGATAACAAGGGTTAGTGCCACTTTCTGACCTGCTTCTATGCAGCAGGGTTAAACAAGCCCTGGGACCAGAGACTGGAACCAAGAGCCATCTGTGCCCAATAGGATGGCCTCCCAGGTGTGCAGCCCTGTGTGTCTACAGGGCAGTGAAAGGTAAGCCAAGGGCACGGCGCTCACACTTGCTTCAGTTCGAAACTTGAAATAACCCCAACAGGAGGGTTGCTTAAGAATACCCCAGAGCTTTGTGGTGAAGGCTCTCTCCTGCCACCTGGGTGCAAATCTCTGCAGGCAGAAAGAACAGGATATGGGCCACACTTTCTCTGGTACCCACTTCTCCCCCTTTCACACAATCAGCAGCACCTCCAGGATGCCCAACAGGGCCCAGAGATGCGTAACTCCAGCTTTCCTTGGCTTTCAGATGGCACTCAGTCTAAAAACAGGTCTGTACTTTGCCCCAGGCTGCAGGGATGGCCAAGGTCCCTGGCCAGCTCAGCCTCAGGAGCAGCACTGGGCTCCATGCTGTCTCTAAGGATAGCGGAGCCCACTGCAATTAAAGAGGGCAGAGCGTATGGCGACTTGATGCCATGTTCCACAGCCTGTGTGTCAGGTCCTGTGCATCCTCCCACAGCTTAGCAGAACATGAAAATCCTAATCACAGGCTATGAAGAGCAGGCAAGCAGTAAAGAGACTTCTCTATCACTCCAGGGAGATCTGTCCTTTAACAACCAACACAGCCAGAAACTGTTGGTATCAGCCACCACTTCTATTAGTGCATAATGCACTCAACATTAGTTCCTCCCCTCATAAGCTTTCCACTAATGTTTGCACCTGATCTACCTTCTCTCCTGCTCCTTTTAGTCCTAATAATTCCTAGTCCTCTTCCATGGAGCCTCACTTGACACTCCCCCACCACATACACTTCATTAAAAGTTATCATTATCCTGGCGTCTTGCTACCCCCTTTAAACCCCACATTGTGAACTGTTTCCAAACAGTGCAACCAATTCTCAGCAACAAAAAAGCGTGCAAGCTGTCACATGACCTGCAGTGTCTTCATCCAGCATCGTGGTCCTCAAGCTTTTCAAAGTTACCCTTCCTCCTTTTAAAAAAGTTTCATTTCTCCTTCTCATTTTCCCAGTTTCTACCTGACAAAAGCACTACTCACTGTCTAACTTGTCTCAAGTCCCCAGAGCTCAAACATGAGAATTTGGTTTTTTCACAGTATGAATCAGTTTGTACTACCAATTTTTTTCTCCCAACATTTACATTTTGGTTTTTCAGTAAAAACTGAACCCCAAACTCTGTGTTAGCTCAATGGATATACTAAACTTGTCTTGGAGGTGAAGAGGATGGGCAATTTTGGGGTGGGATAGTCAGAGACCATCCAAAACACAACAGCAGGGAACAGGTTTTTCTGTGGCTGCTACCTATTGTCCTCCAGTTACAGGATGAATCGACACTCCCCAGAGAAAAAGTCACTCCTGTAGTAGAGGAAGGAAAAAAAGAACAGGACAACAATCTGATTCTCCACATCACCCAAATAGCTTACAGAGTTTATTTCTAAAACAGCTGGAATCCCATATTTGACAAAGTTGCAGACAGATGGAGCTTTCAGAACCAGGTTGACACTGAAGTAAACTTAAAACACTTTTGCTGGCAGAGGTACAGTAGAGAGGTGTCGAATTCCCTGCCAGACGGAGCTGTCATTCAAAGACCGCCGGTAGAGCTGGTGATAACAGAAAATCTGTGCTTTTCTTGGTAGACATGCTTCACAAGAAGGATCTGGGGAAAGCAAGGAAACTTTGGCAGCAGAGATGGCAGTTTTCCAGCCTGAAAGCATCCTGCATTAGGAGCATCTCGTGGGTCTATGGACCCAGCACTGTCATAACAGCCAAAGCTGCAGGAATACTTTAGCCCTGGTCAATAGGCACAAAAACCAAAAGAGAACTTGTAACTTATTTCTCTTGATCGAGTATAAACAAGGGCACTTACAGCAAAACATATTCTTTGGATGATCACAGAGCACAGTTCAGAAATTCTTTGGTTGTTAGACTGCATGAAATTCCCCCAGATTTTTTTTACTCCATATGGTGACAGGTGACAGAGTGATGTGAGAGGCTGAAAAAAAAAAGCTAGTGTACTGCCAGGAGAGGGGGCATGATTCCAACAGAAAGTGGAAACGGAGCAGATCCATCTGCAGAACAATCTCAGGCTTCAGCCCCAGTCCTTAGCAGGTGCTTCTCCCCACTGCCACCTCAGCACTGAGGTCTCAGTTGCATTCACACTGTCTGCAGCAGAACATGGGCTTCCCACAGGATTGCCAAGTGGAGTTAAAGCTTGTGGGGAGGCTCCTACTGCCAATCTGAGGTGACACTTCAGGAGGTAAGGAGAAATAGCACATCTCTTTCCTTTGGGAGAACAGAAGAGGTTGTATCCTTAAGTATCTATCATATCAGTCCAAATTAAAGTCAGAGTGCTGGTTTCCAAAAACTGTAGTTAACTCAGTCTTGGCAGAACTGGTGATCAAGAACCCTGTTGCAAAAAATTAGACACGTGTGTCTGTGTGTGTACCTTCTACTGCAGGTGTTTTCACTTGAAGTGCTCAGAATAAAGTCCCTTGTCACATATGGCCATTTGACTGGTCCTGTGCTGGCAGGGCAAGGAAACCTGAACTATCACTGACACTGCTAACAGTGGACTTTTAGATGAGAAGAATGTTTGTTCTTTTAAGCCAGAGAGCCTTTGAAGCACACTCAATTCAGATTGTCAAAAAGAAAAAAAAAGGCCCACTTCTGACCAAACACAAAACCTATCATCTGAAGATACGGGGCAAAAAATCTGGCCAAAGTTGGACATTGTAAAGAAATAAGGAATAGTCAGTATGGAGTTAGTAACATTGTAACTGCCTGTTATATAGTTTTATTTGACTAATCCTCTCTATTAATGGGAAAGCAGTTCACCTTGGAGTGAACGTATGTACCTTCATCCACTAACAACAGACTTTTGAGCTTTCAAATTATTTCCTGCTCTATGTTGCTCTAAATAGAGCACTTTTGAAAAAGAACAGCAAGAAGAATCACAGAAACTGTACACCGTGAGGCTGGGGATTCCTACCTCTCCAGGTTATCTGCTCAGTTATTTTCATTTACTTACTCAAAATTTTTGATACTTTAGCAGCTGGCCAATTTCTCTTGTCAGAGAGTTAAAAAAAATTCTAAGTAAAGATACATATATTAGGATGAAAAAAAATAAGCTGACAAATAGCCAATAGCAATATATGTTGACCTGCTATGAGGCACAAAAAGAATTTTCTGAGAGAACCATTAAATTACTTAGCAGTATTGATGCACAATTTCAGACAAATACAAAAATACATAGTAGGCCAGAAAATGCTTTTTTCTCCAGATTGTCCCTGGTAAACTGTATAAATCCTACTTC
Source organism: Atrichornis clamosus (assembly GCA_013400975.1). Taxonomy (NCBI): domain Eukaryota; kingdom Metazoa; phylum Chordata; class Aves; order Passeriformes; family Menuridae; genus Atrichornis; species Atrichornis clamosus. Next base: position 25,962 of record WBMZ01017856.1, on the reverse strand, counting down.
TGCTGTACCATCATGCAGTTGTCTTGACAGAAGAAACCAACTTATAAATACAAGTTCTACTTCACAGCTACACGTGAAAGGAGAAGCACCCAGGAGGAGGAGAGGCCCATGCTTCCTTTTTTCCTGTAAAGAATTTCCAGCTCACCAGAAATAGACTGCAAAAGGAAAGACAAAGGTGCCAAGAAGGCATTGTCTCAGCCTTGAAGTTACATAGAACTTCACGATGATACCAGGTTGGACAAAACTGAACTGTTCTGTCTGTCCAGGCTCTGGGCAGAGTCTCCAAGAGCATGGATTCCAGCTGAGGCAGAGGAAGTGACAAAACCACATGTAAGAGAGAGAAAGAGGCACATTGCTCCATTCACAATGGGCTTTCCATAAACACTGTTAGATTACAAAGAGAATAATTTATAGCAAATGCACAGATATTTTCTACAGAAGAGGTCTTGCTGTGAGAAGGAGAAAAATAAAAGATCCCCCAAAACATTAAACATATATTCTTGGGTACATGTTTTCCTGCATTTGGCAAGGGAAGTTTTAAAGAATAATCTTTGATTGCTAATAACCTGTAAAAATTCATGGAGAAAGTCCCCGATTTCATCATGTACTGTGGGGCTAAGAGGGAGCGTTTGCAGTGATGTATTCATGTTGCAGTTCATAGTTTTTGATGCTAGCTGAGCTCATGTTAGAAAAAGTCCACAGTTCTGATAGGAAGAGGTAAAAAAGATTTGGGGTCAGTTTATCCAGGCACAAATTAGTTTGTAACACTTTCTTTGTTAAACAAATAATCCTTGGAAGTTAAGAATCAGGTAGGAATTTTCAGGATTTCCCTTGTGTAAACAGATGGAGGAAATCAGAAGCAATTTTCCCATCCTTCTGAAAGGAGAACCAAAACACTGTCCAAATGAGTTTTAAGTGCAATTATTGCAAATAGCTGGAAATGACCACAGCCCAGCTTGTGAGACAGAAGTTGTCTTTCTTCGAAACAAGCAAGTTCCCCATTATAAACTTCTTTGGGTGGGGGGAGGTGGGGGGAGCAAAAAAAACCTTTGGTTCACAACGTTGTTTTGCACAGGCATTCAAGCAGATCTTCCCAAGCTACCAGGCTGTCCAGGCTATAACAAAGTACCCGTGCTCTCTCCTCAGTAGTGGACGCTCCTCTTTGGTATCCTGTTTTGTAAGGCAGACGTCTTGCACGGGTGATGGAGTCACACAGATGCACCTTTGAAAAGGAAGACAGTGTCACTTGTGTTGCCACAAACAAATGCATCTTATTTATTAAGCAACACACTGGAAACTTTCTTTTGGTAGGGAGTGGGGGAGGGACAAAAGAAAGCGCTGATATGTTCAGGATTTGCTAGAAGCAAGTTATTTTGCTCTTGTAGTTATTTGTTAACAGCTGTCAGTAGCTATGATAACATGTGTGATGACAGAAAATACGGAATTATTGCTTTGTGAGTAATTTTGAGTAACAATGACCAGGATGTTCACAAATTTTTCCAGGTACACACAGCCCTGTGGCAGAAAATATAAATATACATTTTGGGAAGCATTCTGGCAGTTACTAAGCATTACTTACTTGTTGACTGTGTGGTGCACGAAACCTTGTAGGATGACCACATGCTTATAACACAAAGTATTGTAGCCAGGAACCCGAAAGTCTGGATGAGAAAGCAAGCAAACCACAAATACTTACAGAGCATTAGATGACACATATTCCATGCATGTATGGGCACTTTTGTATATTCAGCGACATATTTTATTATATTAACAGACAAAAAAAAAAGTGATGTTTTTACTCCATTCTGCCAAAATACCAAAATAATAAAAGCTTCTGTAGTATAATAGCAGCTTATGTCTTGTCAAAGCAAAGACTGAAAGACAGACTGAGGGTCATATACAAGGAAGGAGAAAAAGCTGGACAGCAGCACGGAGTCTCACCTTCTAAATTTCTCACTAGGATTCTGCAAATAAAGAAAAGACTGTTTCTAGCACCTCTGATTACTGCTCTTTTACTGCCCCACTCAAACAAGTCTTTCCCTGCAGTCTGCCAAATAAACAAGTCAAGGTAGGCCTTCTCTGTTTGCATCATCAGGACTAAGTTTCAGAAAGTAACTCTTTATTCTGGAGGAGTTGTATTTCAGGTCCTGCTGCTGTGGAAATACAGTCACCCACACCTGTAAGTCATGCCTCTCTCTGTAAAGCCCTCCAGCCAACAGAGGCAGAGAGCATCTCCCAGTAAGTCAGTTCAGGGCTCCCGTAGGTTTTAGCTCAGGAGAAATTATCTTAAACAGGGCTCCATTCAGGGGCAGGTGGCGTCGAAAGCCAAAGATGGGGGTGAAATCCTTTAGGTAACTTCCAGCTGCTACAACAGTCTTTTGTCAAAACTTAATTGCCTTAATTCTTCACCTAAACATATTAGTTCCTACGAGTTAAAGCAGAAGCCTTTGGTTTCAACACTCTAATAGGACAAATAGACCTTTAGTGGTGAGTCTGGAGTCTCACAACAAAATATTTTTGTTGGCACTGTGTTACAGAACATTCACTGAAATGAGCTAGAAGGTAGTTCACCCAACCAAGACACAAGTAAGGAAAGTCTGTAATAAAGAAGAAAAACAAGTAATAGATTTCCAATGCCCTACTTTATATTGCAAGTTTAAAAGTATCAAGACTAATAAACACAGTCTTACCGCTCCAGCCACAAGTCCAGTCAAATTGTAACTCTTGTTTGCTGCTACAATCGATCCAATCAAAAGCAGAATTGTACCAATTAAGTAATGAAGAAACTCCTGAAATGACAAGCACAGTATGCATTGGAAAGGAAACTTATCAGGAAAACATTTTGATATGTCTCAGAATGAAAATAAGTTGGCAAAGGTGACCCAAACCCTCAAACTCAGAGGACAAAACACTAGTCAAAAGAATAGGGAAAAAAAAGCAAAACAAAATTAAAAACCCCAAACCCAAACAAGCCACCTTGTGAGTGAATTTTATACCAAACCTCAGCTTCTGTTCAAAAAAGAACTGCTTGGGTCTACTAATGTTACTAGAATAAGGTTACTGTGTATAAGATGCAATCCTTTCAATTCAACATTACTGAGTCTCTTTGTTGCATCCAGTACACCTTACTTAAAGAGATGGTTCTGTAGGAAGGAAGAAGCCTTAGGGACACATTTCTCTAGGCTATGTGAAATGGCATAAGTGGAAAACCAAATGCTCCTACTTCTGATAATCTTAGAAAGTAAGCAGTGGATGTACTGCTGCATTTACTGACAATTTATATCAACCAAGACTGGAAACAGGAGGGAAGCCACGAAAAGCACAGCTGCAGTAAAGCATGATGCCGTGGGGTTTTCTGAGAGAGGACCAAGGCACCACATTTAAGCTCTTCTCTGGTGTGATAAGTATCCATCCAGGAGTGAGTTTTACCTTGTTACAGGCAGGGTGAGTATCTGTGGATTTAGATTTTGAATCCTCACAAAGCTTACGGCACCTAATACTGGTGTTTTCACACTTTTGTGCGTGGTGGGGTGGGCAGGGGCATATGTGCTAACTTTATGTGCATTGCACTACCAACATGAGCCAAGCAAATATCAGGGAGAGGAGAGATTCTGTCTCAAACCAAAAGACAGAATATAGTCCCAAAAGGAAATTGTTCAGATGAGCCCAGAAGATGAACAATCTACCATATCAGTTCCACTCTGCTCAGGTGTTACAAAGAGCTGAGAAGGAATTTTGCTGTAAAGTAGGCTCTGAGACCACAGCTTGCTTTCCTCATTTGTGGACTTGTTTTGGGTAATCAAGAGCTCAACTCTTGCATTTGACAGAACAAATTATATGCATAAGGAGGCTTCTCTGGCTAGCCCATGACGCAGCAGGCAAATTAGACATGCCATTGCCTCCTTAGAGACACCAAATAGAGCATTGTACGCAGGATTCTACTTTAGAGGAATCCGACGGATGGGCAAAGCTGCGATGGAATCATCAAAGGCTAAATTAAGTGGAGAAGCAACCCCCGGCAGGGCCGGAAGAGTGCCCCTCTGGAGAAATACTTCCAAGCTTTAAAAGGTGTCAGCGCTGAACAACCTCTTGAACCACTCCAACTTTACTGACTGCAAATCACGCCCCTGATTGCAATGCAGAGAGCCTGCCAGGAAACTCATCCGAATGCTAGCTGTAGTTTCCCAAAGGCTCTTACAGGTCTTCCTCTTCTGCTCTAAAGATACTTAAATGTGTGACTGGAAATGAGGTTGTTTGTTCTGTAAAAGAGCAGCAATGTTCAAGCATCACATCCCATAAAGCTTTCTGAAGTTGAGCAGCCACCATCTTCAGTGCCTTTAACTCACTAGTGGCTCTGGAATACTGAGGAATGATTAAACACACAACAACAACAAAAAAGCAGTCAATGCAGAGGCAAAAATAGCATAGTCTTGTTACAGCAATGCACACATTAAATGCTGCTTTGCAAAACTGTCATTTATTAGCTTACTTCACTCCTTTACTTCAATCCCTGCATCTGTATTATATCTAGATAAATAAGTAAGAGATCATGGTGGCACACATTTGAAAAAAAAAGTGTAACCATATTCTTCAGCTAAAAAGAAAAAGAAAATTATATTTTTTCTCTCAATTAGAAGTGGATGGATAGACAAACCATTACCTTACATCTGTAAACTACTTAGGTAGTTTACATTAAACACCATCCAACCACTTCTTGGATTTCAAAATTCCTCTATTCCTCTCCAGCTGGCTTTCCCCATTCCTTCAGTCCTTCTTCAATGGAACTAGCACGTGTAAGGGAGGCATGCTCTAAGAGGTTGTTAAAATCCATCATCCCACACTAGGATGCAGAACGCTTCTGTTAGCTGACCTGACCCAGAGCTACTGAGGAAGTTCAGGTCTCACATTTTCGATGCTGCTTGTTAGTTCTCTGCTAGGATATGAGAGATGGATGTGTATGGGAAATAGAGGAACGAGGCAGGAACATCCTGCAGGATATCCCAGGAATGGCCAGGCTATGGCAATCAGGCTGAGGCTCCTATTTCTTGCTATTGTTTAAGTCACCTAAAACCATACCAAAAAGAGACATATTTGATGTAAATAGCACTCAAAGGCTATTTTGGGACTGGATGTAGTACATGAACTCTAATGCTATGATTTGGTACTTGAGTGATCCCTTAGCTGATATAAATGACCTGAGCTAGGACCCATCTGCTGAAGGCTTGATGATCAGTAACTCCTTTTCAATTGTCTCTTAATAAAATACTCCATGGGGTATTTTATGTTTTCCATGGAGTAAATCTAGATTTTTATCTGTGTAAAGGAGGGTAGCATCAAATCCGAATCAGCTAAAAACCTTACAATTATAGAATCCGCTGAAATGAATACAGACAACAAAAGGATTTGCCTACAAGGCAAGAAAGAATTAAGTGAAAGACTGCCTATCATAGCACAAGAAAATGGATTGAGAAATTGAGACATCAACCCTCAAGAGAGGAGAGGAACCCAGGTGATCCAACAGGCTTACCGCGAGTGGCCAGCTAACGCAATTGAGCTTCCTGTAGACTCTGAAAATGTGCATGATGTAGAAGAACAAAATCATAACCAAGTCGCACATGGTGACAATCTGAAAGAAGCTGTATGCACTGTAATCTGTCCATACAGAATTATTTACACTGATGAATCCAATCAGCAGTGAGATCTGAAAGACAAAAAAAGCAGTAAAGATTTTCACTGTGGTGCTCAAAGGATCGTGGAGATGATTTTAAGCACAACAAAATGGCACTAAGAAACAGAAGACAAATATCTAACATAAATTGGATGGTCCCAAGAAAATGGAGGACAAAGTAACAAGCTTAAGTAACAAGCACGATAATAAGATCTTATAATTTGCTTAAAAATGAGTGGGAGCAACCATTAGGAGTGGGGAAGGGGGCAAATGCCAGAAGGAAAGCAGCAGTTTCAGCCTGAAGAACTCAACTTAAAGATGTCTCTCTGTACAATAAAACAGAGAAAAGGAACTGAATGTTTGGAGCTGCACTAGCACCTGAAGCATCTACACCCCACAGACTTTCAGAAGGAGTGCACTGAAAGCTGAGAAAATGGAGGTGTCCATGAACACATGCAGCTTTACTTTCTTTTCATGACATTTCTCACATGCAAAATCGGAGGACCTGGCTGCAACCGAGCTAACAGTATTATTTTTCTACCACCTACAGAGCAGGAGTATTAGCAGACTGCAAGGCAGTATCATAGCAAATAATATAAACATTTGGAGGAATTGGTTCATTCACTCCACCCCCAAAGCTTTAATACGTTAACACTGCCACATAAAACTATAAAGCATTATTGTACAACTTCTTTCTTTCATTTTTTTTTTCTTTAATCTAGAGCTACTTGTTTATTTTACTAATCTTGCTGCTTCCACCAGCCTGGCTAACCTGGGTGATCAAAATAAATCTACCAAGAACATATTAAGACTTTTTTTATTACAGACTTTGTCAATGCTTGCTTTCAGCCACTGTAATTTTCAGTTCATCCAAAGTCAGCCAGAAGCTGTAATGATTCATATTTTAAGTGTCCTCCTAGACATTAAAAAACTATCTGAGGAAGCCAGCACTTCAAGACTGCACCATCCTTTCCTGCACACTCATCTTCCAAACTCCTAACCAACTGCATTCATTATCAGAATAATTTCCTTAAGATTAAAAGAGAAAAAAACCCCAACGCCAAAACAACATAGCTTAGATTCTCCCTAAGTGTTAACTGAGTTTCAGCTGCCCAGTTCTAAGAGGACAGGCTAAATATATGCATGCACAAGGGCATTCAAAAGCTCTACACATAAGAACTTCACAAGAACTTGTAGCTTGTCACCTTTACCAAACTCCATTCAAGCAGCCAGATCAATGTCTTGACAGTGAACTACATCAAAAAAGTGGCTGCAAATAAAAAAGTCAGTGCTCCGGATTCTTTCCCACACAAATGGCTAAGCTGTTGTCAGACCTGGTCCAGCTCCGCTATTTCTACTGTGGCAGCCCAAGGAGTTGATATCAGCATTGCAAGTGATGCTCAGTCCACGCCTCTGATGGGCTTTTGCACTACAGTAAGCCTACATCTCCTCTCACCTTGAACAGACATAGGGCAGGGAAGACAGGACTTTGAGATGCAGGGCTACATCATACTCCCTGCTTCTCAAGAGTGGAGGTCACATGTACCTTTGAACGTGCATGATACTGCCCAGTCTCTGTCTCCCCAGATAAGTTCCTGTCCTCTGGTTTGGGAGTGAAACATCCTGCATGTTCAGTGCTTCTGTCTGTACCATGCCTGACCTCTGGGCCTCACCGCCTCGCCTCTGCGGAGTGCTAAGTGCACAGAGCCTTGCACCTTGGGCATGGCAGAGCTTTCTGAGATGCCACATTTGTAAGAAAACAACAAAGCAATGCACGACACAATTCAGCATTTAAAGAACTTTGGCCCAGTTCTTCAATTCTGAGATAACTTGGATGCAGTTTTGTCCAATCTATGTCTACATACAGCAGGTCTACATTAAGTAGTGGCTTCGTGAGAGGACATGGAGTAGTCTGTCATCTTCTCCTTGCCACCCTGGTTTCACTTCCTGTCACGTATTGGCTCCTCCATTCACCTGTGCTCAGCCACCTCCGCGTACTGAGCCAGTAGAAAAGTGAACTACTGACAAAAAGCAAATAGTTCTACTCTGGCTCAGCCGGCCTGCAAGGCAGGGTCAGGTGAGCAAGGGAGTGTGAGGGAGAAGTTAGGACTCCCACGGAAAGGACAGGAAGGGCTGAGCAGGTAGGACAGCAGCAGCCAGTACCACGCTGGCCGAGGCTGCCACAGACCTTCCAGATCAGTCCCCTGAATCTTAATGTCAGTTGAGCAGAGTCATCTGACTTAGGCATTGAATAACTTGAACAATCAGAAGGAGATCATTTGCCCTATAATCTAGGAGAACACTTTAAGTGATGCAAGACACAGCTATTATTTCCATAATTGAAAACTAAATTTAATGAAATTTCATTCTGTAGGAAGACTCAACAGCAAGTCACAGCAAGCACTGAGTCTTGCTCTTGGATAAAGGTGGGATGAGGACAACACTTCTCTAACCACCAAAGGCTAGAGGAGTTTCCTTTATTCAGGAGTCTTCACAATAATCAGTTCCCCGTTTCAATTACACTGTACAAATCAAGAGGGAATTGTTAATTCACAGAAATATTAAATCTGCCTACCAGTTCATTTCATGCGTGAACGATTAACTTTAGCAGGTTTTTTTACAGTGTACAAAGGGTAAGGAGGACTGGATCCTTGAAGTACAACCACCATCCAGATAATGAAAAGCACTGGAAAAAACCCCTTAGTTTAAACTAGACTGGGTTCTTTCATTTTCATGGAATGTTAAAAGTGTTTTTCAGTTAAAAGGTATAAAAAATTGAGGAGAAGCATAAAGAAGAATGTGAGCCATCCAAGGACAGAAAATTCATCTGAGGTGTTATAAACCTCAGAAACAGGCAAATACAATGTGCCAACCATGCAGTGAAGAATCTGCTCAGATCCTGACAGGATAGCCACAGATTTGAACAAACATGCTTTCCATTTCAACAGCACTTCATGATTCCAAAACCAATAGTAAAGATACTCCCTGCTTTGATTTTAGATGTGCCTCAGCACACAAGTAGGAAGAAATCACTGCAAGGCAGGAGATATTTATTTGAAAGATTTACTGTCTTACCGTAAATTTTGCAACATCAGATTTACCTGCAACTTCTCAAGAGGGTCCTCTGTTCAGAGGCATGTAATTCTGTTTCACTGGGCAGGTGCAAGGGGGACTCTATCGACAACTTTATATAAAGCTACACTGCATCTGCCAGACTATATTGGTGCCTGCAGGTACAGTCAAGAGTTTAAAACTCACCTGTTGAAAAAAGAATGCTAACAAATGCAGGTAATAGAGACACATAATATCATTTGTTCTTTAAAAGTGACGAATATTGAAATTCCTTCACCAGATGTTGGTTTATCATGATATACCAGGGTGATTACTGTACTTTTTCCCCTCCTGGGATTCCTGTTTCCAGAGAATCGAGTGAAAAAGTGATAAATATGTAACTGTCTGGGACACACTCCAACATATATCTTAGAAGTCAGTTTGTGGCACAGAGAGAGAGAAATGAATGGCAAAGCACTAAAGTGATCAAATGTTACGAGTGTTCTTTATGCATCCGTGCTCGGGGGAGCAGGTTTGTACACCTTGAAAATAAAAACTGAAGGCACAAGAAAATCCAGGGCACTGCTATTTCCATTTCAGTATAGCATTTCAGAGGTTGTGAGAGCAACACACCTGTAACCCATAGCCAGCAAGCCAGTGTGACCAGAAGTACGGGTCAAGTGGTGGTCAGTCTCATTAGGAGATTTCAATGTGCTGTATCTGGGCTCCAGACCTGCATTACAAAAGGTGTGAGGGACACATTGCAGGATACTATTATTCAAGTGCTTTCTGGTTTCCAAGAAGCAAAACAAAGAACATATGCATTAATCAACTCCAAGGAGGGATTTTTGGATTTAAATAAGGCTCCACATTTACTCAGTTCCATCCAAGTTGATCAGCTTAAACTAATCCATTTCTTGACTCTCCTTTGGGTGAGATATTTGAAGTGAGTCATGAAGCATGTTTAGGAACACTGGTGTAGATCAGGAACTATCTTACACTCAAGTCAATGTGAGCGAAAGGCAGTCAGCAATTGCCAGGAGGCACTCAGTGCCTTAGCAGACAGAAAAGACGTAACAGAGTCTTGCATCCTCTATTTTGAGCTGGAGACAAGGTAACCACATTCTCTGCAATGTGACTGTGGAAAATGTTGGCTCTTGAATGGCACTGACATTCTCCTAAACTCCATTCTGATTTGAAGTTAACTCAGCTCTACCGAAAAAATGAAACGCAATTTGCTCTTTCCTGATGTGGTCTTCTTCCTAAAGCAGCCCAGGAAGCTGTTGGCCACCTTTGCCACGAGAGCACATTGCTGGCTCACGGTCAGCCTGCTGTCTCCCGAGATCCCAAGGTCTCTGCAGAACTGCTTTCCAGCCAGGTGGCCTCCACCCTGTATTGGTGCAGGGTCTTACCCTCAGATATCCCCAGATACAAGACTTGGCATTTCCCTGTGCTTATCTTGATGAGATTCCTCTCTGTCCAGACTGTCAAGGTCCCTCTCCAAGGCAGCACAACCCTCTGGCTCACCATCCACTCCTTCTGGGTTTTTTATCACCTACAAACTTTCCAAGGGTGCACTCTGCATCATCATCCAGGCAATTAATGAAGATGTGGAACAGCAGCAGCCCCAGTACTGATCCCTGGGGTATGCCACTGTGACTGGCCTACAACGACTTTGTACCACAACCCTCTGCACCTGGACATTCAGGCAGTTTTTAATCCATCTCACTACCCACCTGTCTAACCCATTCCCTGACAGCTTGTCTGTGAGGATGTTATGGGATGCAGTGGTACGGTATCAAGGTAAACAACATCCATCACTCTTCCTTCCCTTGTTCACCAAGCTAGTCACCTCATTACGGAAAGCAGGAAGGCTGGTCAAGCATGATTTCCCCTTTGTAGATCCATGCTGACTACTCCTCATCAACTTCTTGTCCTTCAAGTGTTTGGAAATGCTTTCCAAGAGGATTTTCTTCATAATGTCCCAATAGACTGAGGTGAAGCTGACAAACCTGTAATTCCCTGGATCTTCCTTCCTGCCCATAGATATTTCATCAATCTGTTTAGAATGGCACACTTTCCTTCTGTACCTCTCAGGCTAGAAAGGATAGGGAAGGACTAGACAAGAGTGATAAATTCTCCTCCCTGTGCTATAAGAAGCTACTTCAAGTATTCCCTGGAAATGCCATTTCTTTTAAAAAATCAGCTGGTTTGCTTCTTGTTTCTTCTCGTCCCTGACAAAGAATGAGCATCTGAAGTCCACCTTCCAATTACTCCTCAGGCAAATGTATACTGGAGGAAAGGCCCGTGGCATTAGGCCCAGATGCTGTTGTACTCCTGATTTCATTCGGTTTGAATTCCACCTAACTCCCGTGCTCGCTCTTGGATGGCTGTAGTCCTGCAGATGCAGTTAGGTTACAGAGAAAGCTTGTCTCCAAGCATCCTGTCCTCACAGGAGTGGGCTGGGCATGATTCTGGGACCCAGAGCAAGCCAGCGACACAACCCTCAGCCTCTCTGGTGGCTGGGTCCTCCTTTCCTCCTGCACTTTCCAGTCCTGTCACCAGTCACTGAGGCCACCAGGAAGACTGCCCAAGAGCTGCCTGCATGTCAGGACTAATAACTGGGCTCTCTTTCACCAACACGTAGTGCTGGAGTGCACCAGCACAGATGGAAAAGCCTGGGCAAAGCCAGCAAGCTCAAAGAAGCTTAACAGAGGATCACCTCCTCCAAGGAAGAGGCAGGCAGGAGCGCATGCCCACCAGTCCAGAGACTACACGCACAATTTTCTTCACTAGTGCCCTGTGGGTAACAAAGGAAAGGACTTGTTTTGCTCTCCATATACCTACAGGCCAGCTGGCACCACTAAGCATTTTCTGCTCATGTAGTAGAGGACTGTAGTTTATCTGACCACAGAACAATTTTATAACCCCAAAATCAATCTGTGCAAGTGCTTTGTATGATCTTTTTCTACTGTCCTGCTATAATGGATGTCATAAATAAAGCTGGCTTTATTGCCAATACTTAATTCTTCTGTAACATTTGGAGAGAACTAAATTTTCCACAGACATAGCTACCTGCACAAACATAAATCCTGCATGATCTCCAATACTGACAAGAACCTACTCTTAAAGGAAAGCCTAATGTTCTGAGCATGGAAGGCCCATTTCCACAGGCAAACACTGATACAACAAGGGAGGAATTGAAAGTCACTGACTCTTGAAGTCTGACCCCAGTTTTGTAACTGTGTTTGCTGCTGAACTTCAGTAAATCACGTATTTCACCACTTCAGCTCCTCCAGTCACCAAGTGAGGACTAATAAAGACTTCACATGCATTGTGCTAAAGTTTTTCACCTTCAAAACACTTCAGACATGTAAAATAAAGGCAAAAATTTTGAGGACTGCTAATAAACATCTGGAAAAGACACCTGTTTTCCTTTAGAGTGTGAATGAGAATAGATACCCACTAAAAAAACCCCAAACAAACAAAGAAACACCCAAAAACCAAACCAAAAAACCCAAATCCTTTCCCTCCCACTTCCAAAAAGCCCAGATTGACAATCAACAGCTCACAGATGTAACAGACAAGCAGGTGTGAAAACCATCCAAGGAGGAAGCCACAGAACAAGCAAAACAGTAGGAAAAGGTCCTTCTTCTGAGACTCACTTTGAGTTTGATCTGTTGCCACGGCAGCAAAGATAACAACGAGAGTCCTAGCTCACTGTAAAATGGAGATTGATATTTATTTCCTGTCTGTCATTTATTTGCTTATAACTGACTGTGATCACGTGTTTCAAAAAAGCACACACAAGACATTGCAAATAAACTGTTTTCTAATTTTTAATGCTAGGACTACTTTACTACTCATCCTCTTGACCATCCCTGACTGTTCTGTACTGCACATTACCAGTCACCCCTAGGCAGCAGTTCTCTCACAATTCTGTCAATGACTGTGAAATGACTGCAGCATGTAATGACTGCAAAACCCCACACAGTGGTGATGTTCTGGGTGTGCACGTGACACAACCTGCCTTCACAGCAGCTCACGTGGTGCTGGGCTTTCTGTGGCTAAACGTGTTGATAACAAATCAATCTTCCAGCTGCTGCTGAACAGTGCTCACACACCAGCAAGGCTTTCTGTCTCTCTTCTCCCTGCCCTCATCCCAAAGGAGGCTCACAGGTGGGTGAGACATTGGGAATGACAGCTGGCTGCAGCTGAGCAGTGGGATTTTCCAGCCCATATGATGTCATGTTCAGTGATAAAAGCTCAAGAAAAGGAGGTTTAAGGGGGAATGTTTTAGGTTATGGCATTCCTCATCCCAAGCAACCATTACATACAGAATAACAGACTCACAGAAAGGGTTGGAAAGGACCTTTAAGACCATCTATTCCCAACCCCCTGCCATGGGCAGGAACACCTTCCACTAGACCAGGTTGCTCAAAGCCCCACCCACCCTGGCCATGAACACTTCTGTCAGTGGGGAGTAGTGAATGAATTTACTGCTTTGCTTGTGTGTGCAACTTTTGCTTTCCTTATAAAACTGTCACTATCTCAATCCATGGGTCTTTTTGCCTTCCTCCTATTTTCTCCCCATCCTGGAGGGGAGGGGAGTGAGTGGGAGGCTGGGTGGATGTTTGGCTGCTGGCTGGGGTTAACCCACTGTAAGTGGCCTAACCCCTTGTCTGGATTTCTAGCTGCTGTGGCAGTACAAAGAATTATATTAAAAATCTTCATTGTAGAGAGACACTGAATACGGTTTTTGCAAATCCCAAGATCATGTACTGAATTGGCAGGCTGAAACTGCTGTCTTACCATGTAACTTTAAACTCTGGATAATAATTTTCTTTTTCTATATAGAAATAAGACGTGAAGTGCCAACTAAACTGCAGGGAGAAAAGATAACGTTAATAAGAAGCAAAATTGCCTCAAGGTGCCCAGTTACATAGAAACTCTGTAACTCTTATCTCTAAGTTTTACCATAATAATGTGGCATACACATCCTCATGTATAATCCACCCAGCTCTGTGTTATCTTTTCATTTAAATACTTTGCCAGGCAATGCACAACCACATCCTTGTGTTTCTCAGAATATTTTTTTCCTTGAGTTTTTCCCTCTCCTACACTCTCCCGTAAGAAGTCGTACTATAACTTTTTGTCTGTTTCCTTTTCTTTTTTCTGCTCCTTGTTCCCCTCTCCTCTTCTTTCTCTACATTACACTCTGTATTTCTTTTCCTTTATATCTCTCATCCTCTCCCATCCAAATTACCCTCTATACATGCCAGTGCATCACAATTCTCTCTTTTAATGTTTCCTAGCTATCTTGCCCACTCTCTTGCATCAGGACACGTATTGCAATCAGCTAACCAAAAATTAGCACCATTCAGGGGAAAAACGCCAGGGGCAGGATTCAGCATAGTGCTACACCTGCACAAATAGTGCAGGCAGCAGCCCGGGTGCACCAGTCTCCAGTTGGTAGCTGGCAGTACCTGAAAGTGCTTTTCTTTTTCTTTAATTGTACTTGTTTGTGGACTGATGAACTTTTGTACTGCTTTAATGTCCCTCCTCCTGAACCTGAAAAGAGGAGGACCCTGAGAACTACCCATAAAATTGACAAAACCTGTTTGATTTCCACTATCCTAAAACTTACCCAAGTTTTCATGCAAGCAATTGTACAGAAACGGTCTACAGATTTGGAGCAAGGGGCAGCACTGACTCTCACACAGTTTCATCACAGCCTTTTCAAAAAAACCCGATATAATAAGAGCTAAACACTTTTTATATTTGAACAAAAAAGTCAAAGTTTCCAGCCTGTGACACCAGTCAAGATAGTAACTGGAATTTTCCATCCCTACGAGAGCCAATCAGGATAACCATGCACTGGAGAAATGCCACTGACTGGAGGAACATTTCCAAAAGTTACACCTCAACACACTGAAGCAACACCCACATATTATTAAGTACATATTTCTGGATGGAGTAAAATAATTTTTAACAGCTTCCCAAAACAGAAAGATGAGCAAAGCACAGGCCAAGGTTACAACTGTAGTTCATGCAAGACTGGTTCAGCTAATTTAAGCAACAGTGTTGACTGCTGCTGTAATCGAGATTTCCTTCTTCCAGGGCAGTGTTGGAAATGTGAGCTGTAACAGACAAATCCCTACTAGAAAAAGAAGATAAAAGGCACGGCCCATTTGAAACTTCATTAATGACAGATGAAATCAGCTGCCTGCAAGTGCAAGGTTCTGTGAAGCAGTCAGTCTTTGGTTGCACAATCATCTCTCAGCCCCTGCGTCTGGGCAGATTTCCTTCTTGTCTCGCTGCTTTGCTAAAATAAGGAGACTGCCTGGCCTCTGATAAGTGACTTCTCTTGTGCACCACCATCCACAGGCTATTTATTGGAGATAAAAATGGTGGGAGGGTGAGAAAAGGCAAAATAATCTTATTCAGACTCTCTATAACTCAGATAAGAGGACAATCCTAAGTACAAGCAAGCAGTATTCTCTATCTATTAATAAGAAGTTATCTCTCTGTTCAGGCACAGGCCTCAGTGGTAGAAAAGGGTGTGTGGTAATCCCAGAACCAGCATACGAAGGACATTATTAAAGAGCCCTTGTTGCAGGATGTTAGCCATGATCATTAAAAAGGCAATTCTTTGCAATGACAAGCTGCAGTTAAGTCCTGCCTACCACTCATCACAGTGCATGCAATCCCGCCTTCCCCAGACTTCAATCCCGCCCCTGCCAGCTGAATTAGCTCCATGCCTCTATCCCCACAGCTGCCTGCACCCCACTGAAAGGTACCATACCATCCTGTACACTATGTACTGAAAGTTCAGGACTTCATAGTTATATGGCAGAGAATATGCTATATTCCATCAGGCAATGAATTAATAAAAAACCTAAAAGTTTGTTACCAACAACAACCACGTGATTTTATTTCTTCTTCTCTCCAATCCAGATTTGTTTAAAAACCAACTTAAATTTAAAACACATTAACCATAAAGGCATTATCAGCAAGTTTTTTCAATCTACATAAAAGTTGCACACATGGCACTCAAAGTATTGCAGCAACTGAGTAACATTGCACAAGTGCAATAATGCAAGTTACAAACAATTCCCAAAACACATAAAACTCACTGCAAAACACTATTAATGGCACAGCTGACTGCTACCATGTCTGCAAAGGATAGGAACAGAATTTTAATACAGCAAATGCCCTAGCAAGGTTCCAGCTCTGGGAAACACAGCTTCTTTCCCTCTAACTTTGAAAAGGGCTGCCACCTGCAACGACTGAAAGCACTACTGTGGACAAGGCCAGGAGAACCCTGTACCTTGTGAGCATGTAGCTTGTCCATCTGTTAGTAAGGAGTTAATTCTCTGTGCAGGTAACTGCTAGCCTGACACCCACTTCAGTGGTCTCTCCCATCAAGTGATAATCCCCAGATTATGGATGAGCCTACTGTTTCAGGTAAGAGCAGAGACACATCCTCTGTATAACTGTGGGTAGATGCAAAGATACAATCACTCAGCCTGTGCTTTCTGCCCTCCTCCCAGTTGCAATCACTCAGCCTGTGCTTTCTGCCCTCCTCCCAGTTGTGGTGCTTGTTGGGAAACTGTGTCCTACACGAACAAGCCCATTTAGAAAAATACTACCTTATTGCTGAAAAAAATACATGCATGTGGCTCCTGCTGTAGTTCACTCCACTGCAGAAGATCATCTACCTTGCATGGCAAGAAGAACCCCTAAATCACTTCTCAGAAGATTACAGGAAGTAAAAAACCTTGTAAGAGACTTGATTTTCCAGAGTCCTCTAGTAAAAAGTGGAGCATCTGATGATAGCAACCAAAAATGAGGGGATTAGTATAACCAAATCTCTTCAGATTCAGAAATTGCACAGCAAGCTGTAATTATTACTTCTCTCTTCTGCAAGGCAAGCATTTTCAACATCTAGATCCTTCCGGAGAGCCATGTTTACCACGTGGTAAACCTAAGAGTCAGACAGAATGACAGGAGAAGACAGTCCACAGGTGTGGGTAGGTCGAAAAATGACTGCCTCAAGCACCCAAGTCACTTCTGAGGCAAGAGAAAGATAAAGCCTAGGAGGAGAAGAGAACAGTAGGCCAGCAAAAGTGGGTTTGGTAGAACCTAAAAATTAAGAAGTTTGAGGCATCTTAAGGAATGGCAGAAGAGTGGTTCTCGATGGAGGAATGGAATCCAGCAACAATACACAGGAATACACATGCTCATGGAGGGTCAGACACACCTAAGGCATTTAGACATTGCTGGAGAACTTTGCATCTTCAGGCTGTTGCTGCAAAAGCAACACAGAGCTCACCAGCCCTGGCTCTGGAGAGGGAGCCCTCTTTGGAGGTAGGAGATTGCCCACCTCACCTGTCACACTTCCTTTTAATCGGCTGGGAAGATGAACTGCTTGTAGGAGCAAGGCACCTCTGAGACCACCACACCATTCTCAGATACAGTGTTTGGCTTGTTTGTGTTGTTTGCCCTTTAAAAAGTCAATGAAGTCCCACACTGTCAGTGATATACAATATAGAAAGAGCTTAATCCTTACATGTGAGCTACAGAGTTCTTGTAGATAAATTTCATGGCTGTCTAAAAATGGATTCACCAACCATGCACGGCAACACCACCTACAGAGAAGGAGCCCATGTTGGCTGACCAGCCAAGCCTGGTTCAGACTGGCTGGCTGCTAGAAGCCCAGGCTACACTGTGTGTATTTACAAGCTGCAAAGTTTCCACCTTGATGTGGCTATCCAGTACATACCTAGCAGCACAGAACTAGTTAAAACTAAGACAGGAACATATAAGACAAAACCAGTACCCCATGGCAACGATCATTCTGATTAACCTATCAAACTAGGAAAAAATAAAAAGCAATCTCATCTTCCTGGAAGTTGTAACTGCGACCAGGGATACCATGTGAGCCGCTCAGTGACGCCTCACGCCCCGCCTGCTAACCCTCAGCAAGCAATCTGTTCATCGCTCGCCCTTACAGATGCTGCTCACAACACAACCCCTTCTCACTGTCTGAGGCATTCAGTGCTTGACTGATTCAGATCTTCAGTTGACACCTGCCGTATCTCTCCCTGCCTCAGAGAACACCACACTGACATCTGGCAGTTGCACAGACAGCAGTTAAAAAGTTCGTATCTATCATTTCCAGCAAAGGCTTTCCTAAGCCATGGCAACAGAACCTTGAGCAAGGTCTCCTCGAATGGGGGGAGGACTTGTTTACGTCACTGAAGACCACACTGTCAGCTGTGCTAGCATATCATAATTTTTTATCAGGAAAACACAGGTGAAAGTTCCTGAAAACACCATGACACTTCCCAGATGAACTGGTGTCATCACAACCTGGCTGCTGGATCAGGGTGTGCCTTTGCACATGAGGGAACAACCTTTTCTAAGTGTGAGCACTTGATGCTTGGCAAGGTTCCAAAGAAGTGAAGGGCGATGAATGAGGGGGGAAAAATGAGAATGGATGAGATTCCCCCATGGCACGGTGGCAGCTGAGCTCTCAGTGACCGCCTGGAGACTGGCAGGCCTCTCCGACAGGGACAGCAACCCTGTGTCTACTAGGATACACTAGTAGACTCAAGCAATGGCCAATAGGCTCAGTGAGCCAGCAGGTGAGAAGCAGCAAGTGAGGACTGTGCCTTTCCCAAACAGAGAAAAGATCTCTTGCAGAGCATGATTACAGACTCGAGGAAAATAGGCCAAGTCACTTTGCAGTTCTGCAGCTGATGCTGATCATCTCATGTTAAGAGCATACTCCTTGCCCAGCAGTCAGCACTTGTTTCTTGAGCTCACTAGTGGTACTTCTGGAAAAACAAACAACACAACAAAGTGCCAAAAACATTATTAGAAAATTCCCCTGAAGCAGCTTTTCAGTCTAGTCATCATCACACTTCCATTTTCCTTAAGGGTAGCTGTGAGCAGAAGAGGAAGCCATAAGCATTGCAGCTGCTGCTACTGTAGCAAGAACAGCAGCCAAGTTTGTTTTGGCTTTGAAAGCTGCAGACACCTAGCCGTGACCAGTCAGGCACATCTGTCCTTGCCATTACATTCATCAAATGACCAGCATCACAGTGCAGGGCGTTGTTTCAGCCATGATGACCCCTGAAGAATCTGAGTTACGCAAAGAAGAGGAAGCTCACAGGTGGGTGAAAGGAAATCACAGCAAGCTCACAGGTGGGTGAAAGGAAATCACAGCAACTTCAGAGTTTGAACTTTGTGTACAGAAAGTAGCAATTTCTGGCTGCTGTATACTTTACATATTACCACAAAATAGGAGGACAAGGCCACAGAACACATGACGTGAAACAGCACAAGGGGGACAGCTCAGCCGCAGGACTGAGTGAACACCTCACAGCGGCTCCCCAGGGAAGGGAGCGGAGGAAACACTTACTCACAGAAGCAAACAGTGTCTGGCTTTGGGGGACAATGCCCCAGCAATGCAGAGCAGGTACCAGAGCCTCAGGGTCCGGTGTGCTTCTCTCACTGATGGCTTCTACTGGATCATGATGAGACACAACAAATTGCTCCAGCAGCTACAGTCCTGGAATCCAGTGAAGGATGCTTGGCAAGATGCTCTTTATCATTTACAGGCTCTGAGCAGATGGAAAATGAACTTGTAAAAAAGGGATCCACTGGCTTCTGTTACTCTGGCAGGAGAGGAGGATGTTCAAAGGGACACCATCTCCAGTGAAGACAGGGAATACACCGCTCTTGCACATCTTAAAGTCAAGAGCAGTAAGAATCCATGTTTTTCACCACATCTCATTGTCCACAGACACCATATGCACCTGATTAAGATTTTTAAACGGCATTTGCAAGTTTAACTTCCCATAAAACAAATGTGCCAGGAAACCACTGCCAATACTTCACTCTGCTCTTTCAGGCATACTAAACATGTCTCAGGTGATGTGGTAAATTTCTATGCTTCATTTCTTTTTTTTTTGTTATTTCAGAAAATGCATATGCTAACCCCTGTTCAATCACCTCTACAGAAAGAATCACCTCTACATGCACAGAGATTGCTGATGAATGTATTGCAACAAACCCTAATGGATACACCAAATGAGCAATGAAAGATAGCTCCAACTTTGTGCTTTTAAGAAGCCTCTTTTAGGATACAAATAAAACATCCACTGACACATTCAGAGCAGAGATACCCTAGTGTTTAATAATGACTATAATTGTCTTTTTACAAAATGTACTGGAGTTGATTTTTTTAGCCTTCTAAAGCAGTTTCAACATCAGAAAAAATTACATGTTTCTTTTTTTTTTCCTGAAAGAAGTAGATAGAAATTAAAACAGATGGTACAAAACCTTCCCCTGCCCAAGAGAAAAAGAAAAAGGACTGCATTCTCAGCTTGTGGTTTGAAACACATGGAACCACTTCAAGCTTATGTATTTCCTGCCCTTCTGTGCCAGACACTTGCTCTTGCCCACAGTAGCCTCTATGGCTGCTC
The DNA here is from genome assembly GCA_013400975.1 of Atrichornis clamosus. Classification (NCBI taxonomy): domain Eukaryota; kingdom Metazoa; phylum Chordata; class Aves; order Passeriformes; family Menuridae; genus Atrichornis; species Atrichornis clamosus. The sequence goes on along the minus strand of WBMZ01017856.1, from coordinate 5,748 downwards.
TGTTCCCTAAAAACTCTTATGGAAAAAAGAAAACCGGAGAGCTGAAGCAAAGCTCCATTAGTTCCCTGGTACTGGGTAACCTGGTGAACATCTGCATCACTGCAACTGAGAACAGCTAAATGGAGGCAAGACAGGAGGGGAAAATTCCTTAAACTGGTGTTGCTTGTGAAGTTTTGCCTCATCACATAAAACTCTGTCAGCCTACCAACAAGCACTCCTTGGTTAACATGCAGAGAACACAGTGTTTGCTCCCAGCTCTTACGCAAATACCTGGACAGAAATTGTAAAATGGCCACCCAGAGAAGAGGCATGGAAAAAATAGAACTGGCAGAGCCAGCCAGCTTCAGTGTTCTCAGAGTGGAAATAACAGGACCTCCCAGTCCTACTGGGCTTCATTACTAAGCTTGGACATTCCTTACTCGCCTGCTCCTGCTTACTTTGGAGACATCTAAGACTCAGATACGTTTTTTTCTCTTTTTGTTCGCATGCCCAGCAAGGTCCTTTTACTGCAGCTTCTAGCAGAACAACAAAGAGAATTAGCAGCTACAACACATAGCTCTGACCTTGGCCTCAAAAAATGTGTCTCATTGCTTAGCCAGTGGTTTATCTTGCACATTCTTGGGGTGGTTTTCTTCAATCCACCAGAACATGCAATCTGTACAGGACTCACAGACAGGCTTACAGTTTCAGCAAATCTGCATATCACCAGAATGCCTCTCTTCTGACTGAGCAGCTTTATTACCACAGAGGCAAACTCCTGTCACTGATGCACTGCTGCAAAGAATTAGATGTTTTACTTCAATCACCTCCATGGACAGAAAGACATTTCAGTCTCAAGATCAAGTGAAATGATTGCATAGCTCTCAAATCATTCCAAGCATCACTTGCTTTTGTGAGTTTTTTCCTTTCAATGATTCTGATTAGGAATTGTTTGTGAATTTCTTTTTCTTGTATCAATGATTTTGATTAGGAATTGTTTTCCTGCATTAGCAGATTTTGCTTTCTTTTCATATTTTAACTTCTTCTGAATATAATTTACTCCCCAGTAAATTTGTCTGATACTATACAGCACATTCAAAAATGGCTGTAGTATTGGCTGCAGCAACTTAACCACCAGCATTCTCTAGCTTTCAGGGTTAGATGAAGGAATATTCTCCTGAATACTATTACTCAGCTATATGTTAGTATACAAATAACCCAGAGAGGTTTCAGCACACTTCAAAGTTACTCAGAATTACAGACTGTCTTGTTGGCCATTCACTTGTCAAGTATGTCATTGCTTTTGTCAAGACATACTTTGACATTAAATAGATACTCGGCATAAAAAGCTTTAACTATTGCCTTAGCATTTTAAACAAGTTAAAATCATGTTGTTAAGTCAACTTTTATTGAGTTTATCCTTTTTTTTTCACATTGCAATTGCTTGTAAATCTTTTCTCCAGCCTTGAGAAGCTAATTTTGATTTTTTTTCTTTTCTGTCTTGTGAAACTGCTCTTTCCTGGCTCATATTGAGCTGACAGAATCAGTACTGGTTGTAGCTTAAAACACCGTGTTATTCTGGTGCTGTGCTTGCCATGACAGAGCTCCTGTAACAATAACAATGGTGTCATTGTGGGAATGACTGCCTTCAGTCTGAACTGTGACCAAAGTTACCGTTTGAAGGAGGTGAAAGAGAGGCAAAGAGGGCCATGGGTCACTCTGCACTTCTCACGAAAAAGGAGCAGTCCAAGAACAGTTTGAGCAGAGTGAGAGAGCTACACAAGCACGTGCAGTGCCATGATGGTTCTCCTACATGTGAGCTCCCAACGCTTCTCTCTTCAGTCTGTACTGGTCACTCTCCGGCAAATCTCTGCACCAATCTCTGATACAATCACTGCTACCAGCCAAGTGCCCAAGACAGTGGGACATCTAGATGGGCTCCCCTGCCTAACATGGGCTGTGCTGAAGGCAGGACCTAGTCCAATACAGCATCAGTGGCATCCTCCAGACTTCAGCTCTAAATATATAAAAAGCTCCAGGAGAAATTCAGCTGAATCAGACTTGTTTCCATCTGTCAACACTGGCACTTGAGCCACCCTGGTGACAGTACACAGGCACAGTTATACCACTGTCTCTAATGGCACAGGATGCCTCAAAACACTCCCAAGAACCCATCTACTGAGAACTTGCCAAGCTAAGCAACAGAGGTTCCTACAAAGGCTTACAATAAAACAAGGCGGCAGCAGCATGGACACCGAGCAAACGTGCTTCAGACAAATCAGCACAGCTTGTGCAGCATACTGAAGAGTGCCACATGTGTCAATTTTGCCAAGCTGGCTAAAATTCAAGTCATTCAAGTTGGTTTCTCTGGTCTAAGTGCATTGTGCACACTGATACACACCCACTCACACACTTACTTAGTACACTGCTGCTACAGAACCAAGGTGGCCACAGTGGGATCCTGCACGTATCCCTTAGAGACCCTGGTAAAACAGCCAATACAAAAAAAAACAAAACAAGGAAAGAAAAAGCAAACACTATATTAACAACATCAAGTTAAACAAGCTGAAGTAAGATGTTGAAATACTTTGTAATTTCCTATTAAAATCAGAGTGTCAATTCAGAGTGGATTTTGAAAACAGAGCCCCAACTAAGGTTAGTAATAGTCACACATGGAAAAGCAGCTTTCAAACTTACTGCCACACAAAATAGACAAGCACGTAACTATGCTTTCTCCTCCATTTTATTTTCAAAATATTTATAGACCATTCCCATGGCCATGAAGTCAATGCATAAAATACACTGTCTTTTCAAAGCTATAACCATTCCACAAGGTTGAACACATTCTCCAGCAAAAAAAGTAAAGGAACTCGTGCAGGCTTACAGGCAAGAAACACTTTTTTCTTCCAAATTTCATGCTGTGTTAGACACCACAGTACCCATAATTTCAAGAGCACTGGTAACACTCAAAAATTAGCAACAATTCACGACGCACAATCTCTTCAATATTTCTGAGTTTTCATCCTTCTGTGTTAAAGAAGAACAGCTGTAATACTACCTTCTATTTCCTTCATGTAATTTCCAGAGCATATTGTTGTCAACTATTAGCATTATTTCATGCATATATACGCACGATCAATTTTTTCTTTTAGCTTGCAAGCGCAGCAAACAGCCCTTAACGTTATAGTAAATGACAAAACGTTTCTTTCTTGCTATCATATCCTCTACTTCTCGGTAAAAGGGACCGAGAAAGAAAGAGATAACCAAACTTCTAACATTTCCTCTTCATAACCACAACCACTCAGAGGCCCAGCACACAATTTAGTGTGACACTTATCTGACCCAAAAGACCTTACCTTTGCCCTTTGCCAGCGTAATGGTTCTCCTTCTCAGTAAGACTGCAGCCCCACGAGCCGCATTAACACTAGTGCAGGAATGTTTACAGTTCAGCATAAAGAAATCTTTATAAAAAACTTACTGCCAACACTTCATACAAGAACTGAATGCTAATACAAATGGACCTGTGGGTATAGAGAAATACGGTCTGAGAAGAGATAAAAGAGAATTGTAAAAATATTTGGCTCTCCCTGTTTTACTGGGTGCAGGAGTTAACCTAGAACTAACATATCCTGGTTAGTTCTAGACACCACAGCACAAACATTTAGCTTCTTATGGAGTTGTTTGAGAGGAAGACACTATTGTGATATGTGATGTTAAAAGAAGTTCATTTGTACAAAGTTCTATAAATACCTGAGGTAACTCCTACTGATGTCATTTACAGGCAAGCTGAAAAGCAGAAAAATCTAAAAAAGGTGAAGCTGAAAGAGCGCAAAGAGAAAAAAATTAACTATTTTAACTTCTGCTGAAGTCACTATAGAAAGCCACTTGCTTAAATTCTGATGAATTTTAGATTGAACGGCATTGATAAAATACGACTTTATGTAAAGTATGTGAAGCATCACATAAAATTACATGGATTTACATCCAGTACATGAAAATATGTAAAGCATGTAAAGCATGCACACGTGCACCAGACTCTGACATTACAGCACGTACAACCATGCTGTGGTAGCTTTAGGAGTCACATCTTGTAGCTGCAGTGACACCACAGCAGGATGGAGAGCAGAGAGGACTAGCTATTTCTAGTCCATAAAAGGAACTGTTCTTTCCACAGTGGTGAAAGTGAAGACTTTTAGCTCACCAGCAAAGCACAAGTCTGCTGTTTTAGGGCTACAGGTTCAGTTGCAATGTAGACAGATGCTCAAAAGAATGCCACTTGTCTCCTGAAAAGATTCTCCAGCTCCACTGAATGCTTTGGGAACAACCCAAGCAAGAAGGCAGAGGACAATTGTCTGTGTTCCTACTGAACAGAATTCCTAGTGAGGGGCAACTCCGAGGTCTCACAAACACAGGGCAGATGCTCAGCAGGTGAAGGCAGCCATGACCAGTCACAACCAACTTCGTCTCTTGCTACCAAGGGTCATTTCTAAAGACAGCTAATAGTGGAAGAAACTGGGCAGCTTTTAAAGAGAAACTTCAGGATTTTATATATGACTACTCAGTAAACTAGAGATCCTAACTTCTAATGTCAATTTTGGAATCTGGATGCTAATAATCTACACAACCTTAAAAAAAATTACTGGACAAAAAAAGGCAGGGGGAAAGAAGGCTTTGGGGAGCTTATAAAAACAAGACAACAACTCCACAATAAAACGTTGTCAAGGCACAAGTTTTTGCAGGATGAAAACGTGTGTGTGGAGGTATCGCTACATCATCTCTTCCATGCTCTTTCCTAGGCATTATCACCGCCACTACCATAATTAAGCTGACAAATCACCCTACAGATAATTATGTGCCATAAAAATGGGAAAGAGCTTATCCATCTGTTAATCCTCTCCATATCTGCATGGAGCTAAATTTCATGCTAAGTCAAAGCATCAGCTCAAACCCTGGCAGCGCTCCACTGTTGACTGCTTTTGAATGTCAGTCATTCATCTCCCACGTCCCTCCCTGTGTCACTGGGTCACTGATGGAGGTCTCAGACAGGGCACGGAGCCAGCTGGACCTGCAGCCTCAGCTGCGGTGCTCACCTTTACCAGATCACTGTCGGCACTGGCACTCGGCCCCACTTTCTCCTAAAAACCCACCCACGCTAAGGAATGAGGTGTTCCGCTGCAGCACGATGTGCCGTCGCACCACGGTGCACGAAGTTAATGCCGGCTACTCTGGGCTCATACGCGCCCGTCTGATCAGAAGTGCTCACTGCTGCATGAGGAAGACGCAAAGGCAGCTTCCGACAGACCGCAACGCTTCGCTCTGCCAGAGGAACGTGGGCTTTTCGTCCTCCTGAGAGCTGCGAGGGCTGAGGGGCAACATCGCAGCGGCCAAACCCGAGCTAGCACTCCCCGACGACGCTCTCCAGAGGCGTCGCCACAAGAAACGTCCAGCAGGGATGAGCGCGATACCCGCGGGCGCCGAGGGCCCCCGCAAGAGCCTCAGCAGCCCCCCAGGGCCGCCCCCAACCCCCGCTCGCCCCTTACCATCTGGGCCACCTTCAGCATGCCGGCGCAGGAGCGGAAATAGGCGCCGTCCATGAGCTCCGCGTCCGAGCCCGCCGAGGAGGAGGCGACGCTGTCGGGCGGCGGGCCCGCGGGCCCCCCGCTGCTCACCTCGGTGCGGATCACTCGCGCCCCGTGCGACATGGCTGCGTCCCAGCTCCCCTCGCCGCTGCCCGGCCCGGGACGGGGGAACGGGATGGGATGGGACGGG
>WBMZ01017851.1:0-15509 GCA_013400975.1 Atrichornis clamosus | reverse complement strand
TAAATAAAATAAAATAGAAAAAATAAAATAAATGAAATAGAAAAAATAAAATAAAATAGGTAAAAAATTAAATAGGAAAAAATAAAATAAGATAATAAAAAAAGAGTAAAAATCTTCTAGCAAGACTTGGAGGTATTGTGAGTTGGTTCAGCCTCAGTTCCTGATCTCTGTTAAGAAACAAAGCAGGCATGATGTAAGCCTTGCAAGCTCTTTTGCACTGTCCTGTAGTGTAATGATCATCTTCATGGCCACTGCTTCCAGGGTGAGAAATTTACTGTTGTGACAGGTGACCTATCTCTTGACTTTTTGATGTTACAGGCAAAATTAGAATTGTGAGGATGGTGTTTTTATGGGTTATTGTTCTGGTGGGGGTTTTTTTGTGTTTTTAAATATGTGTTAAAAACGGATTTTAACAGAGGTCACTGAATTAGTTTACTGGGGTACCAGACTACTGGCACATGACAATAACTATTAGTCAGTGATAACCTGGGCTGAGTTCAAGTGTGTTACTGTTCATGTGAAAGACTCCCTTTTCTTCTAAATAGTCAGGCAGGCAAATTATTATTTTGTTTTGAGTACTGCAGTTTTTGTTGTAGTTGCATTAGGGACATTTATAGCAGGTTTTATATTCTGCTTTGCAAACTTGATAGTTCATTTTGAAATAAACCACTGCATCTTTCCATGATAGACAAGTAGCAGCTTGTATGTTGCTATCCCATTTACTTTAGTTACATCAAAACCATTAAATTGGTAGTTATGTTAATGTAAATTAGAAAATAGTGGTATTCTTGTACTTTAAAAGAAGCATGTCAATAAAATGATTAAATCCCAGAAAAAAATAAATACTGAGATGATATTATTTGATGAATGAGAAAATGAGGCAGTTGCAAATAGTAGTTGAGATTTGCTAATGTACTTTATATGCAAATTAATAACACATTTACAGATAGAAAGCACAGTTATTACATGGACAGAGATTGTCAAGATATAATTAATACTGAACTTTGCTTTATCTTTCTTAGACTTGTCAGTAAACCAAATGCAAAAATGTTAATGAAGTACTTTTGCCTAGTAACTCTCTCCCTGTATTTTGTATGCTGTGCTTTTTTTTTAAAATTGAATATTCATTCTTACTGCAGGCACAAACCATTTGGAATTGCTTATTCTCCTGACTTGAAAAGGTAAGGGACGCAATGTGCTCTGAATAGCACAGGCTGAATATTACCAACTCATCTGGTAAATACGTTTGAAGCATCATGAAGTAAGTGTTCTCTGGGCAAAAAATCCCTATGGATGTTAATTGTACCTTATTAAGTCCTCAGTGGTAATGGTTGGTTCATAGGCATGTTGGATGCCTGTCCTATTATGTTGGATGAGTTGTTGAATGGATGGAGATTCTTTTGTTGATGTCTGAATGCAAGATATTGGATTGCAAGTATTCCTGTTTATATTTTATTTGTATTCCTTTTTTGTATGGAAAGAAGTGAGGGGGAATCAGATGGTTGACCTATGATAGGAGGTAATGAAAATTTTCGGTAAAATGCTTGTGAAAACACTAAAGAAAAACCCATGAATTGTGGATTGGTGTGGATGGTTACCCTGTGACTGTGCAGCTATTTGAGCATTAGGAATTTTGAGCTCAACTAAACTCAAGAATAAATAAAATTATCATTTTCAATGACAGAGACATCTCAAGATAATGCACTTGTGCCTTGACAATAGCAAGAAGTGATGTGGAAAGACTCCAAAAAATCTGTAAAGGAAAATGTTGCCACTCTCATGACTATTGTGGTTCTGGGTATTTCATCAAAGAAGAGTCAAACACCATTTCTGATGCCAGTTAAATGGTAGCTCACACTACTGGTCTGCATTTGAATTACTCCTGTTTTAGATAGGCAATTTCATTCCTTGTCCTGCTGATCTGTAATGCATCGCTGAAGCCATCAAAGGAAGGACCATATTGCCAGATGGTTGTGGAGCTGGTGGATACAAGAAGTCAAGGATGGTGTCTGGGTAAGTTATGGTTGTGTTGAGAACAGTGGAGAAATCAAATTATTAAGGAGGAGGAATGTGTTTAAATGAGAGTAACAGGCTATTAGTCAGAAAGCTGACATATGCAAGATCTTCTTCAGTGGGAGGGGATGTGTATCTGCAAGAAGGAGGCCTTTGATTACTTTGCTTACTTTTAAATAATTCAATCGGAGGGTCTCATTCTGGAAGAGATGCCCTGTTTGCTTCAAAAGGAAAAAAAAGAAAATCTTCATGTGAAACCGAGAACTTCAGAGTACTTTAGAAATTTATTTCTTAAAAACACTGTAGGGTAGAGAAATGATGCCCTGTGTCCTTTGGTGTTGTGTTCCTCAAGGCTGGATACTGGTACAGCTGGCACCAGCTGCAGAGCAGAGCATGGGATGCTTCCAGTCTACTTTAGACTGAGTTTTTATTCCATAGTATCAGTCTTTGGCTTGACTGGAGTAAGAATTGGAAAGACTTGATGATGAAAGATAAAAATATGTTTTCATATGTATATAATTATTTGCAAATTAATACAGAAAAGCACTGTAAAAATAAAAGTGCTTATATACCCAAGAAAATCTTAATATATTCTTCTCTTGCCTTGAACTTTCTTTGCATTATCAAATAGCTGCATATTTTCTAACTCCTTTTGATCAATTTTGCCAAAACAAAATTAATATAAAGAAATCCTTTGAACTCAAAAAGATGTGACAGAGGCTTAGTCTTTCAAATACTGACGTTTTAATCTACTAATTCTAACACAAAAAGGAATCAAGGAAGACTTTCATTATAAATGCAGAAGTTTGTTTTGGTCCTTCTTTCCTTTCTGGTATCATACCAGCAAACACTTTTTTCCTTGACAAATGCTTTCTTAGATAATGTTACTTGTAACACCCTGCTGCCAGTTCTGCTTCTTATATTTTCATAGGACAAAGGAGAGATAAGGATGTTTTATAGTAAGCAAATTTGGCCTTGGCAATTAATTCTAAATTCTGAATCTGCTTCATGACAAGTGTTTTTAAAGCTATCATTGCAGCCTAGTTTTGGTGCACTCCTTTGGGTTTTGTATATTTTGTGTTTTGGTGGTGTAGTGCCTTTTTTTTTTTTTTTTTTGGTCAGGAATGACTTATGTGATGAGATTACAATTCACCTGAGTTCAGATTGCACAGTAATTTGAATTTAGAACTGAAACTGCATATACTGCTGGATAAGTAGATGTTTTGCAACTTTTAAAAACTGTTAATCTCTAGGGTATGTGTGTAAAAAGGAGAATCAGTTAGGATTGTGACTTTTGGCCCTTAAATTTGTGGTGTGGTTTAATATTTAATTTTTTGAGAAACTATTGTGCTGATGTTCAATTCCATAGCATGAAACTATGACCTTGAATGGGCCTAAAGTCTCAAATGAGAATCTGTGTTCTCTGTCAGCTTCCTAGAACTTTTAAAATGAAAATATAGAATAATTGAGGTAGAAGGCGGTCCTCTTGGGAGGTTTCTAGTCCAGCCTCCTGGTCACCCATGTGATCAGAACAGGCTGATCACAGCTTGAGTCACTGAGTCTTGAAACTGGCCAAGGATGGAGACTGCAAAACCATGCTGGGTAACTGCTCCAGTGCCTTACTGCCCTCATGGAGTGGAAAGGCTGCTGTCAAGTCCCTCCTTGGGCACTTTTACAGGTTAAACAAGCCCAGTTCCCTTTGCTTCTCCTCCTTGGTCACTGCTCAAACTCCCTTACTATCTTGCTGGCTCTCAAGTGGATTTGCTTCAAGTTACTGGTGAGTGTCTTGTACTTCTGCAGACCCAATTCTGCACCTCCCCTTTAACAGCAATGTGAAAAGGAAGAACATAGAATATCAAAATTTTTACTGCCTTTGCTCACTAATTTCTCACCTGCGTTTCAGACATACTTAAATTTTTACAGACTTTCCTTAATCTTGAGCAAAGTCTTTGATTATTACTAAAATGCAGCCATAGGTGCAATTTAAACATGGAACTAAGAACACAGAAGTGCAATTCTACTTTAGCATTTATTAGGGGCAGGAAAATAATATACATTTTAAAATAAATGCATTTTTCATTATTTCTCTCTATTCACAGCTGGAAAAATAATGAAATTTTCAGGGGTTTTTTGTGTGTGTGGTTTTTTTTTAATAAAACCTACATTATTTGTAGAGGCAAAATAATATCCCATGTTGGATTTCACTTGTTCATCTTCTGTTTTGAGATCAAGGTTCTCCAACCTGATAGAAGAAAATTCAGTGTTGTACTGTGCAATAGCATAGCCCTGATGTGTTGCTTTCAGTTGAGGACACGTTATTTGTTTTTAAGAGATCCTTTCTTATGAATAAGACCTCTGGAATTTGTAAAATGTCATCCACTGAAACTGGGTCTGTGGTGGCTGTCAGAATTCATGAATCCTGGAGACTTTCTAACACTGTTTGCCTGAGTTGCTCTGTCAGCAAGTTAAACTGGGACACACATTTGTCTTGGGCTCAGCCCTTCTGTGTTCAGGTGTGCAGAAAGTACTGTAACGTAACTTGAGGGTCAGTGAGTTTTAGACAGTGATGAATTTCAGCTCTAAAGTCCTTGGGAGCTGTAGTTGTATCCCTAGTCATACCAGGGATGGATGATTCTCAAAAACAGGTGTAGGTATTAAACAGCCACTCAGTGAAAGAAAGAAGCTAAAAAGGTAGAATGGAGCAAAGCTTCATATGAAACCTGACATGTCCGAGTCAGGTTCTTGGCACCAGAGCAGATCTACCTTCTGTCACAGGAAAGGTGGAGAAAAGGGTCTGCTCCCTCATGCAAGTCTTGGGCCAAACTGGAAGTTGTGGGGAGCAGAGCTATTAAGATTAGAGGCAGTAAGCAAGTGGCTATTGGTGGACCACAAGATTAACCAGTATTTAAAAAATAGTATGAACTTTGATTTTTTTCTCTGCTTCACAAAAAACCTAGTACAGGCAGAGTTCGTTGGAGTAGGGACTGGGTCAGGTGTTGGGTAGTGTTGGGTCAGGTACATAACTGGAGGGGAAAATGCAGTATGGCAAAAGAAAAGGAGTTTCTATTTGGCAGATGCTGTGGAGGATATGGGGAAAAACTTTGAGTAAAACCTGCTTATTAAAAAAAGGGTATATAAAGTATATTTTTATAGTGCAGAAATAAGAATGTTTTACAGCACTGACTTAACATTCCATGGGTTAGGTGAATGCCAATGAAAAGTGAAAAGGAATGAAAACCAATGTTGCATTACATTCCTGAATGTGAATTCCTGTGAGTATCCGTGGAGGTGCTTGCTTCCTATTTACATGTAGCTAGGAGTTCTGGCTCAAAAAAAAAAAAAAAGAAAAAGAAAGAAAAAAAAGAAAGAAACAGGTATTGCAATGACAAAGTGGCTGTCACATAGATTTATGTGCTGGAGTTATGCATTATTTATTTAGGAATAAGGCATGAAAAAGGAACGTATATGATTAACTGCAAACAGAATAGCAGCAATAAGTAGCTGATAATTATTAGCAAGCTGATAATTTAAACCAGTAAGAGTTACTTACTAAGCACACAATACTCTTACAAAAAAGGGGTTTTATAGTACACCTAGCAAATGTCACATTACTTGGTGCTTACAGTTCTTAGTTCTTGGTTCTTAACTCTGTGATATGATAATAGGACATAAAAAGCTTCAGTCTTCATTCATTATCCAAATTGAAGAGTCAGATAATGCTTATCATCTTGCAGAGCGACTAAATATTTAAAACAGGTTATTTTATAGCACTTTCTAAGTCTCATGGATGGTCCAGTCGTTCTGTGTATAAACCTTGGCTGTTGCTGAACTGAAGTATTGCAGTTATTAGTTGACTGAGTGGACTGTTAAGGTGGGACCTGACTGTTAGGGATTACATTAACTCCTAAGGAGAAGGTCAGTGTAAAGGCCATGTGTGACAAACTTTATTTTGAGGACTTTAGCAACACTCAGTGACTTCAGGGGGCATTCTGATGCAGTACATAATTAAAAACAGGAGTAAAATAATGCAAGATTTTCTCTAGGTAATGGATTCTTCCAAAATCATGCTTTTGAGCTTAATTTCTAATATTTAGGCACTTGTAGGAATCTTGGTCTGTTAAATTTAATTGCATATTGATTGTTGTTTCTGTGATAAATTTAGCCTGTCACAGCTTTATAAGCTATGATGATTCTAAAGTTTATCAAATACGTTGCTGTGTTCTTACAGAAATGTATTGTGTTTTCCCAAAGTTTCAGCTCAGTGGTGACCTCCTACAGCCTAGATTTATTAACGGGTCTTGAAAGTAAATAAACAGCACAAGTAATATTAATGTGAATATCTTAGAGAACTGTCAAGGAACAGCTTAAGATCTTTGCAACTATCTTTTGGTATTCTTCCCCTTCCCATTCCCCACTGCCACCCCTTTTCCAGCTAAAAAATAAATTTCAGGCATGATTTATTTTCCTCCATACTAGAGCTGGATATGAAGAAACAGATCAGAAAAAGGGAGCCAGATCAAATAGTGGATACGTCTGAAAATTAACAAGGGCATGGTTCTTCTGAACCTGTAGTCCTCTAAAAGCACAGACCTATTTTTGCTTAATCATTGCCTGTTAGCACTTTAGTCACTAACATAGAAGTGAAACAGAACAGATCAGTACTCTGATTTTTACTACCCAGATGTATTCTGCATTTTTGACTTGCCAAGCATGTGTTAGAACACTACAAATACCACCAGTTGCACATGGTATCATTAAGGTATCATGGAATTTCTTAAGCTAGGTGATGACTGGTTGTGCAAAGGAAAGAAAATGTTTATTTTGTGGAGAAAAATACAATTTTAGACTGAACTACCCCAATTCTTGTCTCTGAAAGTACAAGGCAACACACTGTACCTAGGTTTGTGAATGACACCTCATATCTGCTCTGCTGTTGCTTTCTTACGGTTCTTCATATATCTAATATTTGCTGGTAACAAAACAAAGCAAAAAGAAAGGAAGCTAGTCAAAGCATTTTCATGGAATGTCCCATAAAATCTATGGTAGTCATTTTCCCTGCCCAGGTAGGAGGATTATTTGTTCTATTAAACTACATTTTACTTCTGGAGGTAAGACTTTAAAATGAACTTAAATTTCAGTTTCCTGCTTTTCCAATGCTCTGCATGTTATTGCGACCAATTATTTTGTTGCAAATTCATAATTTTTATTGAAGCTTCAAAGTGCTTTATAAGTTGGAAGGCATTGCAAAGAGCAGTTCCCCCAGAGGCAATGTTAATACTAAATACACAGTGTGAGAAGCATTAGCATGAAACCAGAAATTTGAAAAATCTGAAGATCTCTGCTAGGGCCTGGTCTGAAACTGGTCAGAATCGATGCCAGTCATTCATTGGATTCATTGGGTGTTGGCCCAATCCCTGGATTATTTACTGCTGTTTTATGACAACCATATGTCTTTATAAATGTTCACAGTTTAATATGGATATTTCCAATTTAATGTTTATCTTGCTTGTGAATGTCAGAGGATGAAATAATTTTATATGAAATAGGAAGCAGAGTGAAAAATAGATGAACAGGAAAAAAAAGTAAAAGTAATGTTTTGATCTCATAAGATCAAAAACCCCCAATTTTCATAGCTTCATTAAAGATTATAAAAATCTCCTGGAAGAACACCGTGGAAAGCAAGATATCTGAGAGATATAAGGTTGCAATGATTGCAGTGAATAACTATTTCTCTTCATGCCAATGGTATGTGCAGACACATTATTTGTCTCAGCATGCTGCAACATTCAGTTTTCTGCTCAATAAAGTACTTAACAGACATAAAATTCAATCTTCAGGAATTCTGAGGTTGTTTGCTTCTCTTAAATATCTCATTTCTAAACTAGGTGTTTATGGTCTCTATGACTAAAACAAGAGGTGGGACAACATCAGTGTCCTGACCAAATATAACCTTTCTCATAAAATGTGATAAGTAAATTAATAGAGAACTTTAATAGATTTTTTCAGTCTGGTATACCACATCCTTCAGTTAGAAATAAAGAGGAAAATTATACCTCTGACATGAAGAGAATTTAGTAATGGAAATGCTGCAGAGGATAATACTAAAATTTACTCAACTCTGGTATCACAGTGAAACTTGGGTGCCTTCCAAGTGTTGTCCAGTGTCATATATGGGTGACATTTATCTTAAAGTTCTGATGGCTTTGTTTGAAATGAAGTGTCAGAGGCTGGTGAATCAGAATGTCTGGATTTGTATAACTGATCTGGCTTTACTAGGAATGTTGATTTCCAGAATAAAACTCAGATTCTTAAATACAAGTCAGGTTTTTTTTGTTTTGAATATGTCTAAAATTGAACCTCATGGGCCATTTCTGGTGATGAAAGAGGAATTTTCTCTTCATACACTTTCAGTCATTAACAAGAGTGGCAGCTGATATTAACAGTAGATCTTTGCTTCACTTCATGCACTTTGCCCTGTGAGTCTGAAGGGGAGCAACAATTGATTTCACAGGCAGTTAGGTAACTGCTGTTTCCTAGGTTAAGGGGATTTATTCAGTATACAAGAAAGGATAAATGACTTCTCTTAGGAATGAGCAGGCTTTTTAATAGTTTGAGGACTCAGCGTATTAGTGCCTCTGGTTAATTCCCAGTTGAGGAGTATGTTTCATTCACTGCATAAAGATATTGCTTTCTGCTTAAGTTTTCTCTATACATTTTACTTCCAATTGCTAAGATTTTTCACGACCTTAGTCCTGCTGAGCTAAACTTTCATTTCCTCCACATGTCATCCTGTGCCATGTATTTAATAGATTGTCATTTATTAATCATTTCCAAATGCAAATTGAAGATGTCAGGTGCTGGAGCCCTTGTCATCTGTTCTCTAGGGCTTGAAATTCTCTGCCCAGGGTATTGGATCAGCAGTTCTGTGGATGAGTTGTAAAACCAGACAAGTACACAGCCAGTGTGTCAGGGGTTTCAGGCAGCTTGGCAGAACTGTGAAGTCTCTTCTTCTGCTGCTGGTTTCTTTTTTTTTCTGCCTCTTCGTACAATGCCTTGTGATTCTCATAATGAAAGGTACTTTATAAATGTATATTGAATAGCTAAATACAGAGCCAATTTGTAAAACATCTTGATAATATTTTAAACCTGAATTAGGTTATTACCTTGATTGCATTTGACTAATGTGCCAGCTCATTAGGAAGCTGGCATACATATTTCAAGCATATTATGGTAAAGAATGAATGAAATTTTACTCACATCTTTTAGAAAGACATCATGTGCAAGAAGAAGAAAGAATGCAGTCAGAATCAAAATGTTCAGTTATTGTAAAATGATTCTCTTCTGTAATTTAATTTATGAAGTATAGATTGGGAAAAAAAATGGTTCTTATTCAATAAAATATCTCCAAACCTTTTCTTCCCCCTTTTCCACTTCTAACACACCTCTTAAAAAAAGGAAAGAAAAGTTAGTTTTTATTACTATGACCAAGATACGTAGTAGCATGACTTTAGTGATCTCAAATGTCAAGTTTAATTATGAAACAGCAGATGTAATGTGTGACAGGATGATTGTGAATTTTAAAAGAATAATGGAGAACCCTGGAGAAACCTCATATCAGAGGGTTCCCTTTGAAGTACCAAAGTAAAGAAAACCTGCTGTTTTTTCTTTGTACTTTTGTAAAGGAGGCTCTTTTGTGGATGCTATTCGCTTGAGGGCCAGAAGAAGCATAGTAGGCATGAAAGTGAAATGAAGTAGAAGATGGCTGACTAACAAAGAGACAATAGATATTCCTAAATATGTCCTTAAGTGGTTATATTTTGTAGTCTTCAGTTCTCCAATTTTCTTTAGAATGTAAAGGAGTACTCTTACTGCTGCGAGGCTGTTCTAGTGTAGCCCCATTTGGCATAAGAGAAAGCAATGTAATTGTTCTCCAGGTAACTTCATTAAGAAAAGATTGATGGTACATTTACATGCTGCACACAGAAGAAGGCTTGTATTGGAGTTGAACAAGTACATGCGAAAGAGCTATGTCTTTGTCTACCTCCTTTTCCTTTTGGCTGCTGATAGGAGAGGGGAAGGACTGAGGTGTGTTGTTGTTGATTTGATGCTATAGCAGAAAATGTCATGTTTCACCTTTTTGTGGCTTTCACAATTTATTGTCTCCTAGTGCAACAGAAAGCAGTTGAAAAATCATGGTTTGAAAACATTATAAATGGCATGAAAATGGCATATAGTGGTGGTGTGCCCTGGTAGCAATGCCCATCTGCCAGGTGTTTCACTAATCCATTACTATTCCTGTTATGCCTTCATTATAGTAATGTGTAGTTTATGTAATAGAGAACTCAGATTGTTTGCTTTTTGATGGATGTATCTTCATTTGTACAACGCAGATCTATGTTGCCTCACCTATCCTTAGCTGATGTTAACTGATGCTGCTCCACTGATATTGAAGATGTGTCTTAAAGCTCAGGTCTGATGAATTGAAAAATGCGTGAAAATACGTACATTTCTGTCAATGTTGTTCTTGCAGAGGGTGGTATTGGTGGTATTAGAGGTATAACCTAATGAGTTTAATGCTGCATTGCTAAGTATTTAATCATGTCATGTTCTGCTGTTCGTCGTTAGTTAATATATGTCACAGACTAATGAAAGTGTCAAGGTTAAAAATATATCAGGAGTACATTGTACAGAATGATTTTTGGTTCTGGAAATAAGTTAATTTTCTTTTCTGTAATTTTTTCTTCTCTCCTGGCACCCTTGTCTCTCTTCATTCCCCACCTTTTTAATGTTTTGAGCAAAGTGTCTGTGTAGCTTTTCTTCCCCTTATATAATGTTTTGTGACTCTCTTGTTTTGTTAGACAAGAGAAAAACAAAGTTTTCTCCGAAGAATTTCTCACAGTACTTTTACTGGGCTACACTACCTGGACTTCATTTGGAAAAAGGGGAAAGGCTGTAAGTGTTCTTAACGTAACTTTTTTAGGAAACCCTTGATACATGCAGGCATACTTGTAGAAATACTATTAGAAATGCTTGTAGACACTGCACAGGGAAGAGGGTTTGTTTCAGAATTCAGCAAGTAGATGGGGGAAAGCTGCTGCTGCTGCCACCTCCTCATCTTCCTTGGGGTGTGAGAGAGAAAGTAGGTACAAAACAAAAGGGTAGTTTCATGCAATGCAAATTTTAAGACATTATTTGATAGTGATCTATACCAAATGTATAAGTAGGCAGACCCCAAAGCTTTCATTTTGCCCAGTTAAATGTGTGTGTGTATGTATTTATAGAAAATGATCACTGATATTTGTTATTCCATAGAAGTGTTCCAGAACTGGCCTGTTAGCTGAGGTAACACTTCTTGCTCAGTGCTGTAAGGCTCCTATGTACTCGCTCAATGAGACTTTTGAAAGGGGTTACACTGGTTCTTATTACTATGGGCTGGACTCACTGGAGAAATACGGACCAGATATTCTCAAGAGGTCAAAACAACACAAAAGTTTACTGGCAAACTTTAGAAAATCAGAGAACTTTGTCAAATGGTATAGTGCAACATCCAATCAACATAAAACACTTCTCACTGCATTAACTTGGTCTATCCAACTTAGCAAGCTTTAAATCCATTTGATGTTAAGTTACTCAAAATGTTCCAAGAAGAGGGAATTAGAAGAAGAAAGAGAGAAAGACAGAAAAGATAGAAAAGCGACATGTATCTCCCAACTCCTGGGTTCCAGCAGTGTTCAGGTAGAAAATCCCAGATTAAGGTAGGGTCAAGACGTGTCCTGGTCTCGTGCTTGGCCTTAACTGCCCGTTGACCCTCATGGACCCTTCTCCCAGGGGGGACTTCTGGTCATTTGGCCACTCAGGAGCTGGGTTGGGCGAGAATGAAGCCGTGCCTCTGGTGTGCCAGTGATTGGCAGCTCTGCCAGGCTGGGATGCAGGCTCTGGGGCTGGGGTGTGTGGGGCAGTTCACTGCCTCACCCTGGCAAGGCCTGACCTGCCCTCTGCCCCAGACACATGCATCCCAAAATGTCACGAGACATTAATCTTCCCAGTCTCTGACAAGTACCCAAATTAATTTAGTTTGGGAAGTGATGTGTTGGCTCCTCTGAAGACACCTGGATGGTTCTGTTCCTGTGATGTCCTCACACCTTAATTGTAAATCCCTCTGTTCTCTAAAGGCAGCTCTGGGAGTGAGGCGGCTGCTATAAGGACTGCAGTGGAAAGTGCACAACCCTGTGCTCAGCCCTGGGTGAAACTGAAGACTCAACGACTGTTCCTGTTTGCAGATGTTTGAACAATTATGCAACTAAGTAAATAAACTTGATCTTTGCATAACATTACGAGAGAAATCGATAGGAAGAGGTGGTTGAACTACTCAACAAATCAAATGTAAATCATATGTAACAAAAATAAGGACCTGATCTGAAGACAGAGGTATTTTTGACTTCTCCAGTCTTTGGAATTGACAGTGTTCAGTACCCTCACCAGACTGCACAGGACCTGAGTAACTCAAGGGTTGATAGCTATGAGAAAGGTAGATTGAAAAGGAGTTAAAATTTTATGTTATTTTTGAAGTTTTAAGTTACGTTGCTTAAAATAGATACTAAAAAAAAACCACCACAAAAGGTTTGTTTGGGTTTTTTTGTTTTGTTTTGTTTTTGTTTTGTTGGTTTGGCTTTTTTTCATATGCATGAGAAAGGAATTATTTAGGATAATCTTTGCTTCTGTTGTCCTGTGTTTGTAGTGTTTCCCTGTGTTTTCTGTACATTGAACTTTTTAACATCCATTCAATGCAAGTGTAGCAGAAAGAACACTATGAAATATGAAAGGCCTGGATGCTGTCAAGAATCTTATCAAGTTTGCAAATTATCTGATGTTGTGTTGGATCCTCCATGACTTCATTTTTTTCACCCTGACATTAAATGACAGAAAAACAATTACCATCAGTGTACAAATACTTCTTATCCTGTGTCACATCAAAGAGCTCTCTTGATTAAATAAAATTATCTCCTCACAGTTCTGTAGTTCTGATTCCACAATTTCTACCTGAGAGTACTAACTGTTCATTAATCTTTTTTTTCTTTTTTTCTTTTTTTTCCCATTATTTTTCTTGCAAATGACTTAAATTTATGGCTGGCAAATATTTCTTTGCTAAGCTGGGGAATTCAGTACTTGGATTCTGGTACGTAGTGTTAAAATCCCACAATTTCCACAAAATGCTTCTTGAGTGATATGAGACTTTCCACATTCTTAGGGTGAGTAAAGTCAGATCTTTACTGTAGAAACAAACCTAAAAAAGGTGGCTTTGTCACAGCAGAATAATCTGCAAGTTTTTTGGTGTCCAAAAAAGTTGAACAGCTATTGCATGAAGTATATCCTCTGTTACTGATGTCTGATATGGTCCTTCTAGTTTCAAGAGGTGCTAGATTACAGACATCAAGTCACAAGTGTGAGATCTGGGTAAGGAATTACCATAACCACCCAATCATTGCCTGATTTGAGGGAAATCTTGTGTCAGATGATCAGTTCATCTGGTATTAGTGACCGGGGATTGCAGGACTCCTTTCTTGCAGTTCTAGTAGTCTATGGGAAAGGTTGAAGACTTTTGTTCTTGTTGCCTCTAATATTTATTACGAATAAGATCATTCTTTTATTTTTGAAATGTCTGCTAAAACGGTTTTCAAGTTGGCTAAATATGTGACTATTTTTGAGCTATAGCAGTCCTATATAAAGTCTATAGCTTTACCAGCTATAGCAATGAAACTTGGGCAACACAAAATAGAATATATTTAGTAGATGATTTCACTCCCTAATAGTCAGAAGCATCCTTAGCACCTTATTTTATATTTGTGTCATTTTCTGTGTTGCTTTTTTTTTTTTTCTGTATAGAAGATAAATTGTTAGGACAGTTGTGCAGTAAGACAAAGGTTTGACCTTGTCCTTCTCTACCTTTCTCTTTCAGTCTGGCAGCAAATTTGTGTTCAGTTTTCACCATGCCCTCTTCTTGTTCTGTGATCTGAACTCAGAAGAGTTTCTTACTGAAGACAAATTAAAATACCTATCTGGATGGCTTCACACTTAAGTGCATGAGCTGGTAGAGCCTCCAGCCCAGAGTGCAAGATACCTCACTTTCCTTTTGGTTTTTTTCTTCTTTATAATCTTGTCACTGCTATTAGATTTCTTGGAAAAGTGGCTGTGAACAGCTGCCACTATGTAGTAGACTACTCAGTATGGAAATGCTCCCTGGCTTGCATTCCAGAAGATACAGGGAATCCTTGTGTTCATAGGCTGCAGCAAGAAAAGCATGAGAGGGAGGTGTCTCTTATGTGACTGAATCATATACTTAAATAAATAATATATTATCAAACAATTAATGAAAGAAACAAAAGAGCCAACATTCAGTAGGTGAGCACCATGTACAAAATGAGGGCACCAGTCCTAGCAGCACCTCCAAACCAGCTTGTGTGATGTGCCAGATTCAAAGAGGCATTGCCCTCACTCCCCCCAACCCTGTGGAGTTTGTATGTCTGCATTTGTTTGTGATCCCTAAGGTCTGAAGGTAGCAGTTGGTGAGGGATTTGGCTTTTCAACTCCCACTGATGCCCAAATCTTTTAACGTTCTGAGTATCAGTTGAGACTTTGATATTTCCTTTCACTTTTTCATAAGTAATTGCTGACAGTGGCACAGTAGGTTCCTCTTACAAAAGCCTCCCTGAAGTAATGGAGGTAAGAAAGCAAGTTTTCACTTGGCATAACATACGTGTGACTAGGGATTCAGCTGTTCTTGAGTAATGGAGGAGCTGATGAATAACAGGAGTAAAGATCCAAATAACAAGATAAAGAATAAAGTGCTTACGCAATGGAAGCAGTAACCACAGGAATGTAGAAGACCATAAATAGATGGTCTGAGTGCTTGAGAGGTGGAAAATATAAAAAGTAATACCCTTCTTATCCAGGACGTTTAATGATGAGCCAACAAACCCTCAGTTTTGACCAGTTCTGCAGAGAGAACTTGTCCTAGTGATGAACCTGTACATTGCTCATTATAATAGTTAAAACCACACCCTAGCTCAGGCACCGCCTTCCCACAAAAAGACCACTACAAACCCATCATGAGCCATGATTTCTTGGGACACAATGCCTTTAAATCAAAGCGGGGAAAGGATAATCCAGTAGCAATTTAGGCAAGTAGTGACTTAAGACATGCTTCCAGCCTAAGATTGTACATGTGTAGGTGTGCCTGCAGTTGTGTGCTTTGGGATGTAGCTGTATGGATTTACCTCTCTGCACTTCTTTCTGCACAGAACTGTAAAGAAATCAAATGTCTCAACTCTGTGTGTAGATCAGCTTCTCACACACCTGATGGGAGAAGCAGTTTTGGGACAACAGAGCGATTTTGGAAAATCGGTGGGGGAGACAAAATAATCAGTGTTGTTGCCCTCAGACCTTCTGAAGGTTTGAAATCTGAAGATATTATTCAGTAGTGGTTTGGCCTTGGCTGG
>WBMZ01017845.1:0-20505 GCA_013400975.1 Atrichornis clamosus | reverse complement strand
CCCCCCGAGCCCGGGCCAGCCCCGGCGTGTCCCCGTGCCGGCACCGGCGTCAGGAGCCCTCTAGCCCCTCCTGGCCCCTCATTTGCCTCCTCGTTTGCCTTCGTGATGTGCCCTTCCCCTAACAGAGCGCATTTCCCCACTTGCAATTAGCTGGAGGTTTGCAAGGGACCCCCCACATGCCACGTGGGTGCTGAGGACCCCCATAGCCCCTCAGCTGGTCCCATTGCTCCAGGGGGGCTTCCCGCAGCTCCAAAGTGATGGAGCTACAGTGGAGATGCCGGCAGGGCAGAAGCAAAGTGAGGGCTCAGCTTTGGCAGGTGCAGCACCCCATGGATACCCTAAGCCAAGGAGTTTGGGGTGCCAGCCAGGGGATCAGTGCAGCACAAGTGGGGCAGCAGGACTTGGTCTTGGCACAGACATGATGGGGACACTGGGGCCAGGCCAGGGCTTGGCCCGCATCCCACACCCACATCTGCACCCGGGCAGCCCTGCGGGAGAGCAGCAGTGCCCAAAATGGGACTGTTCAGCCCCTGTGGCTTCCTGAATCCCAGCACAAAATTCCCCTGGCCACTGCCAGCCCCGTCGCGCGCCAAGAGCGGCTCTGAGCGGCACATCGTGCAGCACTGCTAATTCCTCCGAGCTGAATCAGCGCCGGGAAGGATTGCAAAACCCCCTGAAATGGACCCAAAAAAAATCCCTCTCGCTGTGTGATCCAGTGGGGCCGGTAACCAAGAGCCCTGGTCAGAGCCACCGGCAGGACGGAGGGCTCAGCAGGGAGCCACAACGGGAGGAGCCGCCGGCTCCACCAGGGCAAATCCTGCCTGCACCCTGACGTGGCAAGACTGGAGGGCTCCGGTCTCCCTAAAAACCACCCCTGGCCCCAGGCATGGCCCCATGGAAACCAAAGCCAGGTCCCCTGGGTCTCCCAGGTCCCCATGGCCAAAGCAGAATCCCAAAGGGTCATGCCTTGGTGCCAGAGCTCCCCATGGCCGAAGCAGAATCCCAAAGGGTCATGCCTTGGTGCCAGAGCTCCCCATGCCTGCTCTCCTGGGGGGAGGACAGGTGTGTGCCCAGTGCTGCCAGGAAGAGCTTTGCAGAGGCAGAAATCCCACCAGCTTCCTGGAAAGCTGTGGAGGCCAGGGAGCACTGGCTGGCCACGGAGGCTGTAGCCTATCTGGGAGTGATTTTGGTGCTGCCAGCCCAGCCCAGCCCCATGCACAGCACTGGGGTATTTTTACCCAGTGGAATTACAGGGCAGGCAACATGGGCTGGGTGGTTGTCCCCACCTTAACCCCTTCGTGTGGCCACCCAGGAGCCCCATGAGCATGGGTCCCACTGGGGTGTCACCTGGTAGGGTGGGGTGGCCTCTCCCCCTCCTCGTGTCTGATGGTAGCAGCCAAGCCAGGGTAGGAAAATCCCCTTTCCCACTGATGGCAAGCCCATGTCAACCCAGGCACCTATGGGGATCTGCAGAGGGACTGGGACAAGGATGGGGACAGGAGTGAACCTGTCCTGCTCAGGGCTCTGCCTGCTGGGGTGGGTGTTGTCAGAGACCCCCAGAACACCCACCATGACCCAAAAGGGCTGCTAAGCCCCAGGAAAAAGCAGTGCAGAGGGTGCCAGGCCAGGCAGGATGGGAGCGGGACCAACCATTGAGGTCCCATTGCAGCTGGTGCCTGGGGAGAGGTGGCAAGGTGACAGTGGGGCCATGTGCCCATGTGCACACAAGGGCTGGAGCTGGGAGATGCCAGGGATGCAAGGCTGACCCCAGCAGCTGGCTCAGCCACAGGCTTTGGCTGGAGCAGTGGGTGAACGCTGGGGGCCAAGCACCTCTGGGCAGTGTCCCTGGGGAACCACCTAGGACACCCCTCCATGTCCTGCTCCAGCACTGGGGGAGCCCCAAATCCCTGCACAAATATCCTGCTGTGCCAACTCCCTGCCACAGGCAGGTCCCGGCTCCGCCACCTCCCGCCTCTGTCGGACTTTGCACCGTGAAGGGTGGTGGGGATCCGGCTGTTCCCATCCCTCAGCCCCACCATCATCCTGCCCCGCAGAGATATGCCCAGTGCTGGCACATGCCACAAAGACAGAGCTCCCTGGGACCTCTACTGACCCGGGCACCTCATCCCTACTGATCCAGCCATAGTCCTGAGCTGGCCGCGGCACCTCCAGCCTCCCTGGGGACATTTTTGGGACACCAAAAGATGTGATACAAGGAAGCTGCTGTTCCCCTGTCACCACGGCGGTGACAGCATCGTCCCCGGGCAGTGCTGCGCCGGCCGCCGGGTGTGCAGCAGCGGGGTCTGGTCGGTGACCCCGAGTTGGAGCCGGTAACCCAACCCCGCGGGTGCTGGTTACAATTTAGGGCAACAATAACCTATTGAGGCCCCTTCCTGGCTCCTGCCCCGCTGCTCCTTGATCTAATTAAAGGGGGCTGGGGGGAGACAAAACCCGAGCTGCAGGAGCGGCAGGTACCCGGAGGCGGCACATTGAGGACCACGGCACGGAGAGGGGCCAGGGCCACCCGCACCTCCCGCCTCCCACTCCCTCAGGGTCTGGGCATCGGCAGGGTCAGCTCCTGAGCACGGCCCTGGCACAGCTGGGGTGTTTTGAAAATGAGGTTTGTGTGGTCAGAAATATCTCACCGGCTCAGGATTTGGGATGGAGGATTCCCAAAAGGCACATGCTGATGTGGGGGTGCATGGGGCCCGTGTTTCACGCTCTCTGCCCTCTTCCCCAGGGATGCTGGATAGGGACACAGCCAGCCTGAAGGGTTTGGTGTGGCTGTGCGTATTGGGGTGAGCACGCTGGGGTGACCCACACCTTGGGGCACGCTACGGCCCTGCTTTGGGGTGCCAGAGGGACGCGTGGTGCCGGCTCGGCGGGCGCGGTGGGGATGCGGTGGGGATGCGGACTCCCCTTCCTGCCGGCCTGGCGTCAGTAATGAATGGTATGAGTTTCCTGCCCGCCCACTGATTGCTTCCTCAAAGAGCCTCAACGAGCTGCTGCTGCTGCTGCTGCGCCCAGCTCCCCGCGCCCTGCTCACGGCGTGGCCGGCACAGCTGCACTGCCCGAAGCGTCTCCGTGCCCCACACCAGGCACCCACGGCCACGCTGGAGATCCACAGCCAGCCTCGCTGCTGCTCCACCATCTCTGGGAAGCTGAGTCCCTGTCCCCCAGCACTGAGCCTGACCTGAGCAGTGCTTCCCAGTGCTTGGGGTCCCGGTGACCCCAAAACCATCCACCCCGTGCCCTTGCCACGGCTCCGGAGTGTCGAGGCTCTGCTCGGGGTGGCTCTGCCGGAGGGAGAACACGGCCCCCGCTCGGCACCTCCGCCGGGAGCCAGCCCAAATCCCCCTCCGCCATTTGTCATCTTCGCCAGATTTACAGGCGGGAGTGGTTGGGGCTGGAAGCGCGGTGGCCCCGGCACGGCTGCCTAAAAAAAGCACCTCCCCAGGACGGCTCGCTCCCTCCCGCTCGCCCCCACCGCCCCCAGCCCCTCTCGGATGGCCCCGCCACGCAGCCTCGGGCCGGCAGGGCCCCGGCGTGACGCGCAGGCAGCGCCCGCCAGCCGCATTCCTGGGCCGATAAACCCGGCAGCCAAAATAACTGCAGCCCGTGCTGAGGGGGCCGAGCGCAGCCGCGCCTGCATCCCATTTAGCCCGGCTGGTTCGCCCTGGCCCAGCAAGGATTCGGGGTAATTCGCATTGGATTCTCCACCATGAGCAATAATGGACCCCAAAGCATCCCCCTGCAGCACGCTGTGTCCCTCGAGAGTGTTCACTGGACATTGATGATGGCTGGACCACACTGCCCACTGTGCTGGCAGAGCTGGAGAGCAGGAGAGCTGGGAACTGTTCCCTCTGGGAGCTTGCAGGAGAGCGAGGGATGCTCCAGCAGCCTCTCCGCCTGCTCCCACCACACCAGCACCTCCCACCATGCCCATGGCTGGTCCTCTCCCCTTCTGTCTGTCTCAGCTGCCTCCAGCACCAGCCTGGAGCTGACACCCTGGTGCAGGGGGTGCTGGCAGGGCAGCCAAGGGGCTGTCACAGCTCACTCAGCCCCTCGACAGAGGCCCTGTTTTGGCTGCTGATCACCCAGCCTGCCCCGGCATCCTGGCCCACCAGGGAGCCAGCCCAGCATGCAGTGAGGGTCTCAGCATCCCAGGGCTTTGCTGGCAGCCCTGGGAAGAGCTGTTGGCCTCCAGTGCATCCCAACAAGTACTGTGCCCCAAACCCCCATCACCCTGGTGGGATGAAGGCGCAGCCTCCTCCTTCCATTTCCTCGCCCACACTGTGACGCCAGGCCAGCTCACTGGGCAGCGTGGGAGAGGCCAGGCCAGGTCTAACCAGTGTTCCTCTCCTTGGCAGTGCCCCACAGACAGGAGACGGCTCCATTGTGCCGTGACAAGGGGCACTGACCCCTTACGCCACCAAAGCTCCTTTTCCACTTCCCCAGGGGGTGACCAGTGAGCGCCGGCCCGGCCATGGCTGGCTGGGCAGCCACCACGGCACCACGGTACAAGGCACTGCATGAGGGGGAGGTCAGGGCTGAGCTGCTTCAGTGCTCCAGCAGCACCAAAGGGATTCATTCGCCCGCAGCATCTTGTGGTGCTGCCCCAGTGCACGAGCCCACCCGGCCAGCAGCCACCTCAGACACTGTCCCCAGCAGTGCCACCACCCACCACTCACCTCTCTGCCCTCCCCAGCACTGCCACCACCCTCTCATCCCACCCAAATGGTGATGGGGATATGGCTGTGCTGTCCCCAGCTTTGTCCCTAGGTTTGTGGCCAAGTGCTGCTGGTGCCAAGAGCTCTCTGCAGCCTCCTGCTCTGCCACCATGCTCCTGACGTGTCCCTGACCATGAAATTCCCACTTTCTACCCTCCCACTCCATGGTGTGTGCCCATCCCTACCCAGGAGAGGTGTCCAGTGCCACGGTGAGCATCGCCCCGCTGAGCCGCCGCGTGTCCCACAGCTTCACCTCCCGCTCCCGCATCTGCAGGGACACAGACACGGTGTCACTGGGCACTGGGGCTGCCCTGCCAGCCCAGCGGTGCCACCGCCTTCACCAGCCACCTCCTGCCACCCCAGCAAGGGCCAGGGCACCTGGCAAGGGGACCTCCTGCTTTCATGGGGGACAGGCCACCCAAAAAGCACTTGGGGGCCCTGGCACAGCTGCCACAGGGAGTGGGGCTGGGACATCCCAGTAGGGCCAGGGCCACCTTCCAGGCGAGGACTGTACCTGGCTGAACCCAACGGAGATGAGGCAATCGCTGGAGCCCATCCAGAGCAGCCGGGAGTCCTTGTTGTTGTCGTGTCCCGGGACACTCTGCAAGGCACAGGAGACACGGCTGTCAGTATTGCTGCCAGCCACGCAGGACACGTTGAGGGGACGTGTTCTTCACCAGCCGTGGTTGTGAAGTGCCCTGGGGCCGAGCACATGGAGCTGAGCGCTGGCTCCTGGCTCCGCTGAGAGCTGCTGTGGGGACAGTGCAGTGGGGACAGCCTGTAAGCGGTGACAGCCTGAGCACCCACCCCGTGCCAGTGCCAGCGTGGGTGCCTTGTGGAGCAACTGGCCTGGCTCCCAGCGAGGAGCAGAGGGTGGGAGCAGGTAACATGAGTGTGACAGGGCACGGGATGGCTCCTGAGTCCCCAGGGCTCTCCCCATACCTGGTCACTGAGGACGAGGGGGACAGAGTACTGCGAGGAAGCTGCTCCATGCCACAGGCACGAGAGGAGGCCTGGCCATGGCTATGGTGATAGAGGAACTTACTTCCCCAGCTGCACCCCCAGGCTCTTTATCCATGCTGAATCCTGGCTCCAGGAGCTGGGTATCCCGTGTGTGTCCGGATGCTACCGAAACACATGGCAAACTGAGCCTGGCCACATTCCCCTCACTGTTCTAATCTCCTGCACCCTGATCCGCCTCTCCCCGTGCTCCCTGTAGGGTTGGGACCCTCAGTCCATGCCACTGCCTTGTCCTCCCCATCCAGGTCTTGCCAAGGATAGGAGGCGAAGGCTCCACAGGCTTCCACAGGCTGTCAGCGGGTGCTTCCCGGCTCCCATGTGGTCCCCAGATGGGCCCTGCGGTTCCCGGCGCCCCAGCGGGAGCCGGCAGCCAGCCCTGGCCCGCGGCACAGGCAGCACTCGCAGCCCCTCGCTCTCACTGAGCAGCGCCAAGAACTGGCTGCTAACGAGTTCGGAGCTGGCAGGGAAAGCAGAGGGCTCTGCCAGAGTCAAACCCAGCATGGCGCTTCCGGGACCTCCGCGCAGGGCAGGGGGACCAGGCATGGGGGCAGGAGGGGTGGGGTGGGCACTGACGGTGCCCGTGGAGGAGCCCGTGAGCTGCGTCCCCCTCGGAGTGAGCACTGTGACCACCGGCCATGACCGCGCTGTGACTGCCAGCGAGGCTCTGCCACTGTGGCAGCCAGAGGGGGGCACGGAGGTGCCGCATCTCCCAACCCCCCACTGGAGAAACCCTCCTGGAGCAGCCTCCAGCCCCAGAGAGATGCCACTCTCTGGAGAGAGCCAGGGTGGGAGCAGGCGTGTGGTGCCAAGCTTGTCTTTCCTTGGCTCCATCCTGCCAGCTGCCTTGCCAGCACAAACACGGCTCACTTGGAAGAGGCAGCGCTGGCCGAGCAGAGCCCGGCGCTCCCAGCCACAGGGGCAGGATGTGGGGCAGGAAGGGCCTGGCCCCCATTGCCAGCACGCTGGCAGCAGACCCAGCACCCGGCAGGGGAAGGACCTGGAGAAGGGAACATGTCCCAGGATCGGTGCCAAGAGGGATGGAAACTCCAGGAGCCGGGGCCAGCCCGCACGTCAGCCAGGAGAGCACTTCTGCACCTGAGCCGTGCGGCTGTGGCAGCCAGAGCTCAACATCTGGATATCCCATAACTGATGGCGCCGGCTCCATGGCCCTGGGTCCCGCGGGTGCCCCGGAGCAGCCGGTGGTGGGTGGCAGCCCCCAGGGCGGTGGCAGGGCTGGCGGAGGGCAGGGTGCTGCCGCGGCACTCCCAGCCCTGGCGTGCTGGCTGCGGCACAGGGCCATGTTTTCTGCATTAGTTCCATCCCGGCTGAGCTGTACGTATGGCAGCAAGTATGCGGGAGGCTGGGCTGCTCCGTGCTCTGGCTGTGCAGATGTTGCCAGAGGTGAGCGTGCGGACAGCAGCTCCCCCGGTGCCGAGGGTCTTGGCAGGGACGGGGCAGTGTGGCCTGGCACTGAGGGTGGACACTGGTGTGGTTCACCCCTGGGGCAGCAATGGGGCTACTGTGGACCCCTGGGGCTGGCAGAGCTGGGCAGAGACCCTGGCACCCTCCTGGAGTGATGTTGGAACCCCCCCGGGTCCGTGGAGCAGGAGATCAGCCACAGCCCAAGGGATGGGCGTCCCTCCTGAGCCACTTGTCCCCCTGGCAGGCTGCAAGGAGCCCACCAGCTCTGGGCCAGCATGCAGGGATCCAAGGAAGCCTCCCAGCTCCCTGCCAGTGCCCAGGCAGCCCAGACTCCTCCCGCCCATTGCACGGGTCCAGCCCAGCCGGTTTTGGGCAGTCCAGGCTGAGGGGAGCCTGTTCCCCCTCCTCAGAGCCAGATCGGCTGCATGGGGAGAGTTTCCAGCACCTTCCCTCTCCCCGTCTCAACCCATCTCTCCCAGCACAGGCTGGGTAAAGGCGCTGGTACCCATAGGGGTCCCCAGCCCTTCTGCCCGTGCAGCCCCGGGGCTGCGGGGGGCCCAGGGCCGGCGTGTCGGACGCAGCTGTTGGCAGCGATGCCGCGGCGGGGTCGGGGAGCTGGTAACAGCTGCCCGCAGGGAGCGGCCACTTCGGCTCTGCGGCTGCCTGGGAGAGCCCCACACAAAGCCAAGGCTGCTCCGGCTCCCAGGCGATTCCTGCCTCCCCGGGAGCCGTCACACTCAGCCGAATGCAGGGCATCGAGAGCGGGAGGTGGGAGCCCACGGCAGTGCCCTGGGGCTTGACGGGCAGGAGGTGGCCGAGGGGTGCCAATTCTGCCCTTCGCAGAGCCCACGTGGCTGGCAGGCACTGGGACAGCTCAGCTCTGCCTGTGGCTAGCAGCCCATGAACATGGCTAGCAGCCCACGGACATCTGATCCCCGTGGGAAGCTACCCCAGCAATGGAATCTGCGTGGGCACAGGAGGCACCAGAGCCAGGCTGAGCTTTCCCTTTGCCAGTGGGTACCAGCACAGGAGGGTGCCCCTGACCAGGGCACTGTGGGGAACTCTGGGGGCAGACACTCACCCCGGTTCCATGCACATGGGGAAGCCATTGCTCCTTCCACACCCTGGAGGCTGTGGGCAGCAGGAGGAACAGCTTCCAGGGAGCCGAGGGGGTTAACCACACACCGAATCCTCCTCTCCGAACAAGAATGTGAGTGATCTCCCTCCCTTGCCAAATTGCAGTTACTCCAGAGGTGGCCAGGAGAACAGAGCAGCCTCTCCCAGGCCAGCCCTGCTCCTGGTCTCTGCCTGGAGCTTGGAGCTTGAAGGAACCAGTTGTTGCCTACCCCAGGAGAGTGCAAGAATCCCACAGAGCAGCAGGGATGCTCCAGTAGCCGTCATGCTGCCCGCACTGGCCCTGCCCTCTGCCAGGTGTGTGGTGTCTGCCACAGTGGGGAGGGACCAGGCCGAGCCCCTCCTGCCCACGCCATCTCCCTTATCCCACTGGCCAGGGAAGCATCCCTCTGGTGCCACCGTGACCTGGGAAGCTGGGCACCATCAGGCTCTGCCTCTCTCCACCATGGCCAGCACAGCCCCCGCCTCCATCCAGCCCCTCCTGCCCTTGGTGGGGCCAAGGCCACATCCCAGAGGATGCTGCTGGTCCAGCAAAGGCAGGAAGGTGAGTGGGCTCCTACTGGGCTCCTACCTTGGCACAGATGCCTGGACACAAGGCTGGGATGGGAGCAGGACCTTCCTCCCTGGGCAGGAGAGGGGGGACTCGCTGGCCATGGGGGTGGGCAGGCTGCAGCACCCAGCACCCATCACACCCACCCCTCCTCTGCTGCATCTCCTCCTTCCTGCAGCCATCGGCCCCACCAGCCCTGCTACGAGGCTGTTATCAAATCCCAAAACACCTTTGCCCTCTGGAGTAGGACCTTGCCAGGAGTCCCATGTCAGGCACAGGCTGGAGCTCCTGAAATACCGTGAGGAGCCCCAGCCCCCAGTAATGGAGATGCCAACCCGCGTGGGCCTGCGCCTGTGAGGCCATTCCCAGCGGGAGGGACGGGCACCCAGGAGAGGGCAAACCAGTGCCACCACACACCCCCACTCCTCGAGATGCCTCTGGCTCATTCCAAATCCTTCTCGACTTCCCCATGTCTGCCATACCAAGCGGCATTCCTGGGAAGGACGGCGAGGGGGAAGCGGAGCAGAGGAAATATAAACAGTCCCGTGCAGCTACGCTGGGGAACAGAAGCATGAGAGCGCCGAGCGTGCGGTGCTATAAATAGGCAGCCCAGAGTCAGGCCAACTTTTTCAAAGCTTCCCACGGTCTCCTTGGGAATGTGGGATGCTGTGGACCTTCCCCCAGCCCGGAGGAAGCTGCTGCAGAGGCTGGGAGTCAGGTACCCCCGGGGTGACCCCAGCGTGGGATACCGTGATGATGGGGCAGGGGGAGGAAGGCCAAAAGTCTCTCTGTGTCCTGATGCGCCTTGCCCTGATGATGACAAGCGGTCCCCAGCCAGCCCTGGGCTGACAGCTGGATCCTGGGCAGAGGTGACACGTTGGGGTCCATGGAGTTCTGGCTGTGGGCACAGCTGGATCACCCCAACCTGGATCTCCACCTCGCCACAGCATTGCCCTGCCAACCTGGCCACACTGCCCCCAGAGACCGTCTCCACGCTGTATCTCCCACTGTGATGGGGGCTGACACGGCCATTGGGATGGTGGCCACGGTTTGGGAGAGGGCTGGAGTTTCTCTCCGACCCCTGGGACCCTGAGCAGGGCTTGGACAACACCGGCTGTGCCCCGGCTGCTCCCCGTCACTGAGCCCCGCCACAGCCCACGAGGTGGGGGGACTAGCCCACGGCGGGGACAAAGCCCCAGGGACACTCTCCCAGCTGCCCCCAGGCTCCCTCAGCCCCCGCCCCGCTCATTAACTCAGCTCATTACGCCGCGCGCGGGGCGTGCGCTGGCCCGGTGCGTTCCCTCGCCCCCGGCCCGGCGCAAACGCCGGCGGAGGAAGTTTCTCGTGAGAACGGAGCCGGCTCCTCTCCATCCCACACTGGGCGCGCTCAGCGGCAGCCCCGCAGCTCCACACGGACAGCGCCCGGCCCGGCAGCCAGGTGCTGGCCAGATGCACACACAGCCCCTCGCACCAGCGTGTGGAGAGCAGGGTGTGACCCAGGAGAAAGTGGCCAGGGCAGTGGGCAAGCAGAGATGCCATCTTAGTAGCCCACAGCACACCCGAATCAGTGCCCTGCACTGTGCTGGTGATCCACCCGAGGCATGAGCAGGGGTATGGGCACCTTCCTGGTGCTCCGACTCCCTGCTCAGCCTTGTGTCCCCTGTGCCACCAAGGGCAGGGCCTGGGGGACACAGCAGGGACGTTTGGTGGGGTTTGCACAGAGATTGCTGGAGGGAGAGGACGTGAACAGCAACACTGAGCCCCGGCAGAGCAGAAGCCATGAGGGAGAGCATGTGACTCACTTCCAGGGAGAGGGTCAAGGCAAGGAGGGTGACCACCAGCTCCCGTGGGAGGGGAGGGCAGGCGGCCGGGGCGGCGTGGCCTTGGGAGGGGATCAGACAGCGCAGGACTCGCAGGGTTCTTTGAAAGGAGAGCAGTGCTTGGACCCAGGCCAGCAGGGGAGGCTGCTGCACGGGGCAGCGTGGCAGGACCCACTGCAGCCCCAGCATCTCCACTGCCAGTTTAGGGGCATGGAGGAGGCACAGAGAGCAGCAAAAGGGTGTGAGCACAGCCCTGACACTCACAAAGGGGCTGTGACAAGGGCCTGGGGATCCAGCAGGGTGAGGCCACTGCTCTCCCAAGGGAAATCATGGCCCCGGGTACATACCGGGCACCCCAAGAGGTCAGCCAGAGCCCGGCCACGCCACTCTTGCTGCGTCACACACGTCTGCCCGCTGCTGGGATATGCTCAAAATAGCTGCCATGGGCGTAGCCGGGAATGGGGGGTCAGGCCCCCGCAGGGGCACGGCGCAGGGTGTGGGCAGCCTGCCAGTCACCCTCCTTGTCACCCACTCTTGGTCCCCAGCCTCATGTGTGCCACATCCACGGTACTGGAGAGAAGCACACCAGGTATTAGCAGGAGTGACCCCTCCTCCCAAAGCCTGTTATTTTAGCTCCTTCTCATTCTTTTCCCCTGCTCTAAAAAAAGGAATGTTTAATGAGGCAGGCTTGGCAAATTAAGAAAACCAGCCGGAGGAGCAGCCCGAGGCCGGCTCTCAGCTCCACGTGCCGCAGGGGGACCGGGGTGAGCCGGCGGCGGGACCCCTGTGCTGGCTGCGAGGAAACCCAGCCTGAGGCACTGCGGGGGCCAGCCCAGCTGGAAAACCCATCCCGCCCCTCACCTCTGCAAAAAACCAGGCAACTTCAAAGCTGGGAGCTCATGAGGTGCTGGCACCGCACGGCATCACCTGGTTCTGTAACCGCGTTGGCCTGGGGGGAGAAGGAACCTTTTCAGCTAACCCAGCCCTCCAGCAATGGGGAAAAAAGAAAGAAACAAAACCCAGGAGTGTTATTCCTCTTGGCTAAGCAAGCCCTGCGCAAGCTTCCAGAGGATTTATGGCATTTTAAAGTTTTCCCCTTCAGCACAGTACTTCTCCAAGACTAAACATCTCCATCCATTCCGAGCCGGCCGGGGCAGGGCTGCGGCAATGAAGGTGCATATTTCTCTTGGCAAATGCGGAGCGCCGGCCCCGGGCTGGATCAGACGGCAGCGGAGGGAAGTGAACTGCCTGCTTTGAACAGCCACCATCATTCACACGTTATTTTTAATAGCTCAGCGAGACAGAGTCCACCCTCCCCAGGAGACTTGGCTCGAGCCCATCGCGCTCACAGCTCCACCGTCAGAGAAGCCGACAGGTCTGGCAGGGGGAGAAGAGGGGCCAGGCAGGGAGGGGAGCACTGGGGCCGGCGGTGAATAGGCACAGGATGGATTTTGGAGTAGAGAGTGGGATCTTCCAGCCCTGCCGAGTGGCAGATGGAACAGGAGAGCATCACGGCGGCTGCTGGAGTGCTGGGAGCACTTTGCCCTGGCTCACCCGCACGTGTCACTGCTGGGTTTATGTTTATGTGTTGTGGTGGGGTGTTTATAAGGCTGCCTGAAGGGTCAGGGCACCATTTGCACTGCAGGAAGCACCCAGGGGCCTTACGGGAGCTCAGCACCTGGGTTATGTGCAGATGCAGGTGGAAGGTCCTGGTGCAGGGCTGGAGCTCCAGCTCCCTCTGGTCAGTGCCTGGGATCACCACTGTGCCCGAGCACTGCCACCAGAGGCCATCAGCTTCCCAAGCCCACAGGCAGCAGGCGAGGCACCAGGAACGACAGAGTCCACTGCATCCATCTCACCCTGCTCTCAGCTGCATCCCTCCCTTCCCTAAGGCTTCCAGCCCCTTCTGCAGCCAGAACCCCCAAGCCACAGGAAACCTCTAATAAGAGGCTGTTTGAACTTGACGTCAAGGCTTAAGTTCTCTCCTTATTTCCTAATCACTGTTATTTGCTGAGCTGTGCAGATCCGGCCGCCCAGCCTTCACCCTTGGCAGGTCCTCATCTCTGAGAGCCTTTGGTCCAGGTCCTGCAGGGCAGGACAGTGCCCAGGAGCCTGCAAAGCCCAGGAGCCCACAGCTCTCACACTGGGGAGCAACCCAGACTGATGGGAGGGCAGGGGTCCCCCGTGCCAAACCCCACGGGGGCCATGGACACAGCCCTGTTCCCCCTGCCCTCAGTCCCTGCCTCCACGCTGCCTCTCCCAGGCCAGCCAGGGCTGGGATGGTTTTGGGGACCAAAGCCCACCCCCCCACAGGCAGCAGACACCCCAGTCGGGCAGGGCTGCCTGCAGCACACCCGGAGGGGACAATACCTGGGAGGCAGCTGGGCTGGCTCGGGGGTCAAAGATCCGCAGTTTCTTGTCCTGGTGAGATAAAAGAAAACAGAGGAGGGTTAAGGACCTCGGGGCCAGCGGGATGTCAGGATGTATTAGGCAGAAGGCTGGAGTGAGCACCCCCTCCCCCTGCTTCCTGCCCATCACTCTCCTGCCTGCAGTGCCTATCCCTATGGATGGTTTACACGGTGTCCTCCCACATCGTGGGCAGGGGTGCACCCCCAGCACCCTCAGAACCTCACCAGGACCCCGACAACCTCAAAACTGCTCCCAGAGAAGGAGGGAGCCTCCACAGTAGAGCCAGGGTTGGAGCCTGACCCTCGGATGCCATCCTGACAGTGCTGCAGGGAACGAGCCCTCTCCTGCCTGGCACCCCTCAGCCAAATGCGGCATGGGACCCCCTCCGGCAAGGCTGGCAGGGCACAGAGGAAGCAGGGGGGTGTCCCGGTGCCAGCCCTGCTGCTAAAGTGGTGTTTGGGGAGCACACAATGTGCCAGCCAGAGCCACACGGCACGGGGGCTGATCTGCGCCCCAGTTGGCACGGCTTGGGCTTGTACCCCCTGCGCCCAGCCCGCACGCTTGGCACGGGGCTCCAACCACGAGCTGGGACTCTGATTCATCCAGCAGCACGGCTCGACAGGCTTGGCCGGGCTCCGGGCTTCCCCCGGGGCGCATCGCGGTGCTCCCCCCTCAAACCCTTCGCTCTCCCTCGGCCGGGGACGGGCTGCGCTCCCAGCCTGGGGGCTGGGGCTGTGTGCTCAGACCTGCTTGCCGAGCCTCCGGGCACGGCCTGGGGGGCTCGTGGCTTGCACGCTCCCCTTGCACGCTCATTTACTCGCTCGCCCCGCCCGCTCGGCCGCCGGGCGAGGCCCCCGCGCGTTCCCGGCGCGTCCCGCAGCGAGCGGCCGGCGCCATCTAGTGCTGCTCCCTGCCCGCCTCCCGACGGGATCGCTGACCACGCTCCTGCCTCTTCCTTCCCCAAAACTTCCCGCCCCTCCACACTCCCCATCCCTGCAAAGGTTCAAGGCCAGGTTGGATGGAGCTCTGAGCACCCTGGGCTAGTGGAATGTGTCCCTGCCCATGGTAGGGGTGGAACGAGATGAGCCTTAAGGTCCATTCCAACCCAAACCATTGTGGTATTCTATCAAATGAGGTCACTGTGTGCCTCACACAGGATCAGGGTGCATCCAGCAGCTGGCTGACAGCCCATCCAAGCCGTGCCACAGCGAGGTCACCCGTGGGCACTGCTCACCTTGCAGGAGGTGCCGAGGAGGCGGCCGTCTCGCTTCCAGGTCAGGCTCTGCAGCTGGTCCCCGTGGGAGTCCAGGACTGCAGAGGGAAAGCAAGGTCAGGGCCAGGAACAAGCAGGGTCCCTCCTGCAGACAGGGCAGGAGCCATCACTCTCCCACCCAGTATACTTCCCAGGGGAAATGATCTGGTCTTTCCAAAGGGCTGGTGGCAGCTAGGACCCTGTGGAACACTGCTGTGTCTGTGCAGGGAGCATTCCTGCGCTGCTGGCAGCTGGATACAAAGAGCAGGAGGCCTGGGAAAGCCACAGGCCTGTGCTGCCACACATCTCCTCTCTGCCTCAGGCTGGCTGAAGTCTGGGCAAGGCTGATCAGCAACCACCCGCATCTACCCACGCCCTGGGACACGCAGGGAGAGGGACCTGTCACCCAGGGGATCCCCAGCAAAGCTGCTACAGACACCCTGGGCAGCACTGGAGAGTTTCACACCACTGCATCACAGCACAGGGGTGCACAGGCTGAGGGGCTGTGGTTCTCCCTGCCCAAAAAGCCACCCGAGCTGCCTGTTTGGTGGCACTGAGGTCAGGCCTCGAGCCCAGGCAGTGCAGACACATGTCACGGGCAGCCACAGCCCTGCCTACCTGTCAGGGGCTGCTGCTGCCCCACGTCCCAGACGGTGACTCTCTTCCCCGCGCCGCTGGCCAGGACAGCGTCTGCCGTGGGGTGGAACTGCAGCACGTCCACCGGGGCCCCCCCGGGCCCCAGGGTCAGCCCCACGCCACTGGGAATGTCCAGGCCGCTCTGGGGCAGGCGCCACAGCTTCACCTGCAGCCCCGGGGAGAGGAGGGCGGTCAGTCCCCGGGCAAGTGAGCAGGACATGGCTGGGTACCGGCAACGTTCCACCTGGGCTTGCTGCTTTTCCAGGCTTTGGTCCCTAAGGATTGCTGTGATTCCTCGCTGCAGCTCAGTGGGGTCAGATCCCAGATGGCAGATGGCTGATCCTTGTCTGACACCATCTGCTCTGTCCCCCACAACCTGGGGATGTCCCACACTGCCCTCCCTGGCACCTCCACCCCATGCTCCTTTTCCTCCCATCACTGCAGCTCTGCATTGAATCCCAGAGACACACTGGGGGTCACAAGGTGTCCCTTGGGACCCCTGTCACCGAGCACTCACCGTCTCATCAGCAGAGCCCGTGGCCAGCAGGAGCTGATCGAAGGGTGAGAAGTCAAAATCTGTGACCACATCTGGAAGCAGAAGGGCAGAGGTTTGTCCCCACCTTCCACCTGCAGTGTTTGCTCTTCCCCAGCTGATTCCTTCCCTACACACACAGCAGCAGCTGGGGGCAGATCCAGCCCCACCGAGGGGTTTTTGCTGTGAGTGCCTGAGCCCTGCACCCCCAATCTCTCAGGGTCTTGCACCCCTTTGGCAGGGTATGGGGACCTTGGAGGGGGCATCTCCCTGGGGATCTATGGACCACCATCCCCACGAGGCGCAGGGAGCAGCACAGACAAACAAGAGTGTCTGTGCCATGTCCTGCTGGAGCCATGCTGGTGACAAGGCTCCCTTTGTAACACCCCAGCTCGGCATGCCAGCGGCAGGGACACCCCTGGCAGCTCTGGTGGCAGAGCCCAGCGGGAGGAAGGCTGGCATCAGCAGCAGCAGCCCCTCGGATGCATTTGGCACGCTCAGAAAAGTAGGTCACTATGTACTTTTCCGCTTCCAGGAGACAGGCCCTGGAGGCATGGATAGCAGGCAGCTCGCTCTGCTGCATCCACCCAGGAGGAGGGAAAATCCATTCCCTGCCATGGAGGCGTTGCTGTGGCACAGCCGGCTTCAAAGGGCTCGTGCTGATCCCATTAGGAAGCCGTGGATGTGGCGCTGGCTCCTGTGCACCCGGTGCTGCCGGGATCAGCAGAGCTCGCTGGCTGCTTTTCCAACACGAGGAAGCTCCCGGTGCCAGGGGCCGAGGTGGCACAGGCTGGGCACTCTGCGCAGTCCTGCAGCCATGCCAGGGCACACACGCAGGAAGGCGGTGCTGGGATTGGCTCCCATCTTGCTGCTCTGGTGTCATTTTTGGGAAATGGGGGGTCAGTGCCCCCCAGGTTGGCACTGCTGCTCCCACACCAGGAGAGGAGCACCCTGAGGTGGGCACCACCTCTCCCTGTGCCCTGGCAGGGCAGAGTCCTGCTCCTCTGCCAGCAGCAATGCTGCCAGAGCCACTTCCCTGCTGCTCTCACTGTGCCCATATTAGAGCTGCTGGTCCAGCCTGTTCCTCCTGCCACTGGAGCCAGGTACAGCCATGGTGATGGCGTCTCCAGCCTGGCACTGGGTGTACTGGGAATTTCAGGGCGTGCAGTGGGTAATGTGGAAAGGCTGTGTTGGGAGGGTGTGAGGAAGAGTTACATGTCCAGGCCTCACTGCAGCTTGAGAGATGAAGGAACACGGGTTGATTGCAGCCTGGCAGAGCCCCTCGTGGTGTCACTCTGCCTGTGGGTGATGATCCCTGGCAGCTCCCCATGCCCCTTGCCTGGCAGACAGCCCACCACAGCCTCCCAGCCCAGCACAGCCCACATGGGGCCAACACCTCCTGTGGAGGTGGGAGGTGGCAGCCCACACCCACCTGAGTGGCAGCAGAGCTGAGATATGGTCCTCTTGCCCCCATCCTCGCACTCCAGTGGCACAATGCCCAGCACACCTGCAGGAGAGGGCACAGGAGCAGGTCACCAGCTGCCCACCAGTCTGTCCATCACCCATGGGATGCTCCTAGGAATCCCCCCAGCCTGGAACACACAAGGGGCACTCAGCTTTGCAATGCAAGCCAAGAGATGTGGGACTGTCAACACTTTTGGGGTATCTGAGGGAAAGTCTCCTGCACTCACCCTCGTGACTCTGGAGTCTGTGGGGCTGACCCACCACCCAGCCCTGGGACGAATCCATCCCACCTCCCTCACCATGCTGGGGACCCTTTGTGCCTCACCTGCCACCTCGGCATTGAAGGCGATCCAGCGGCAGCTGGCCTTCACGTGGTTCCCACAGGATGTGATAGACCCTGCTCGGATACCACCAATCCAGGCCTGGAATGAAGAGAGAAAACCCATGTCAGGGGCTGCCTCTGTTATGGCAGGGCCCGTGGCCAGAGCACAGCTGGAGGGGACACAACAGAGCATTGACGCAGCATGGCCAGAGACCCTCAGCCCCAGCAGAGATCCCACACTGCAGGAGACCTGGAGACGCCCCATACCAATGGGATTATCCCTTCCTCTGGGATGGCTGGGGCAATGTGGCCGCTCACACACGTGGCATAAAGCACAGCCCCTCACTGGGGCTGAAGGGTGGGACACAGGAGCATCCCAGCTCCCAGCGCTGCCTCTCCCATCCCTGGGCTGTCCCTCTGTGGGAAGTGCTCAGAGGACTTTGCAAATAAACTGATGTCAGGGAATCTGGATGGGACAAAAGCTCTTGGGCTGTGAAGCACCTCAGGGTCAGGCTGTGGCTGACTGAGGCCAATAAACACCTTCAGCAGCACACTTCCCACATGGACACACAGCCAAGGAACTGCTTTACAGCTCCAAAATCAAAATCCCGCTGTGCAGTGTTTCCCACTGCTCCAGGGCCAAGCACTGCACCTGTGGAGCACGGGGACACCCTCCAGACCCGCTCCGGGTGACACAGACACCCCACCTCAAGTGGCCACCAGGACCAGGAGCTTCCTGGCACACCCAGGGCCAAGTCCAACCCCCAACAGTGGCGATGGCAGGTGTTTCATGGCTGGCACATGCCTGTGTGCCCACGGCAGCCACCGGAGCTGCAGCGGGTGTCTGGAGTGGTGAATACCTCGCAAACTGGGCAGACACCCTGGAAGGGAAGGGAAACCCCGAGCCCCAGGTTTCCTCTCCTTGCACAGCTTCCGTTTGAGGCCTGACAGGGAGCAGAGGTTCCTGCAGCACTTCCTCCCCTCACAGCTCAGTGCAGACCTGTTAACCCTTCTCCTGCCAGAGGCAGGTTACTCTCCCTGCACCTGCTGGGTGGGCACAAGGCTGCAGTGGGGATGGGGAAGAGGTTTGGAGCATGAGCTGGAGAAAGGGACCCGCTATCTGCTTCCCATCACTCCGCACTGGGCCCTCAGCGAGGGGGACACCAGTCACATCTGGTCCCCAGCACCTGGGGGAACCACGCAGGATTCCTGCAGTGAGGTTTCACAGAGCTGGTCCATCCCCACCCCACAACTTCCCTGCACACAGGCAGGAGCCCTCAAGGAAGTGATCCTTCCCGTAGAGTGCCAGCACAGCCGGGAAAGCATATGGAACCATCCTGGCTGCATCCCTAGAACTGACCATGAGCTCTCAAGGGGCATCTGCCAGCAGAGCCCTGCCAGTGCTGCCTGAAGAGAAGACTCAGATGTGATCCCTGATGTTTACACTGTGCTGCCTGATCCAGCCAGGTCGGGTGTCTGCCTGTGCCTCCATAAACAGGCGCTCGGCTGGGGACAGAGCAGCGCTTCCCGCTGTGACACCCGAGATGGGTTTGGAGACCAGACTTCCATCTCCACCTCCTGCCCTGCGGAGCTGGGTGCACGGCCTCACTTCCCAAGGATGCGTTTCATGCCTGGATGGGAAAAGCCTTTTGGAAAGGCCACCTTGCACAGCAGATCCCTCCCTGCACACTGGGGCGAGAGCACGCTGTCCCTCGGAGCTCCCTCACCACAGACCCAACACCAGGGCAGTGGTGACAGGGATGTCCCTGCCTGGAGGATGCCATGTACTGCACAGCCAGGTGTCCCAGCACCCACACCCCACAGGAATGCACACTCCCTGCTGCCAGTGACTCATCTGAACCCTGAGATTCACAGCCAAACATTCATCCAACTGAGATTTTGGCATGCTGTGGGTATGGGGGCCACCATGTCCCCTCCTACAGCTGAAGCTCAGGAGGACATTTTGGGTCCTTGCTGGGTTTGCAGAGGCGTGTGAGCACAGGCCAGGCCAGCCTGCTGCAAGGACAACTTGGCTGGGAATTTAC
Source organism: Atrichornis clamosus (assembly GCA_013400975.1). Taxonomy (NCBI): domain Eukaryota; kingdom Metazoa; phylum Chordata; class Aves; order Passeriformes; family Menuridae; genus Atrichornis; species Atrichornis clamosus. The sequence goes on along the minus strand of WBMZ01017845.1, from coordinate 1,169 downwards.
AGGGAAGGAGCATACAGACGTCCATGGGCTGGGAGGAGCAGCCTCACTCACGGCCACAGTGCTGAGGAGGTGCTGGGTGAAGGCTGCCCAGCTTGGGGAGCTCCCAGAAGGACTGTGTGTCCTGATTACACTCCCCAATATGGCTCACTTGGCACAACCCACCCCTGACCCCACATCTCTGCCCCTGCCCTGCCAAACCTGCAGGGGCAGGGACCTGGGGGAGCATCCTGGCCCAGCTCCACAGCCTGGGGGAGAGCAGAGCAGGACAACCCACTGCCAACACCACGCACTGGGATGGATCACGACACTGGGCATGATTGGGGCTGGTTATACATGGAGCAGAGGCTGGAGCTGGGCACGACATGGCTCCGTGCTACCCAGTAAGACCCCCAGAGCTGCCTGGCCTCAGTGGTGCCGAGCTCTGCAGCTCATGGCCAGGGTGATGGAGCTCAGCACGGCCCTGTGGGGCCCAGCACTTCCTCTGTGCCTGTGGAAGCGGGGTGGCAGGAGCAGGGTGGCAGGAGCGGGGCCCAGCATTTCACACTCAATGCACGGTTCCCTGGCTGGCACGGGCCAGCCCGCACTGCCGGGAGGGCTGAGCAGGGGTGAGGTACCGAACGGCGGCGGGCAGCAGAACCGGGGATGCACCGCCTGTGCCAGCCGTGCCCAGCGGCGGGAGGGGAGCGGCCACCACAGGACGGGTACCCCATGCCAGCCGCTCCTGGCTGGGGGGCTGCACCGCCTCGGCAGAGGGCTGGGGTTTCCCACCAGACCCAGCTGCGGAGCGCTCCGGGGCCGGGATCCTCCGCGAACCCTGGGATGGGAAGCAGCGGGTGCCAAGGAGGGGCCGCCCGGGCGACGCACACACACAGCGGCCGGGGGACCGGGCACGGCCCCGCCACACCGGCGATGCCGCAGCTGCGGGGCCCGGGACCGCGCCCTGCCGGTGCCGCGAGGCGGGGCCGGTCCTGCCCTGTCCGCGTCCCTGTCCCGGTCCCTGCCCACCGGCAGCCCCGGCCCCGCGATCCCCCGGTACGGGCAGGTCCCGCGGTGCTCACCTCCCTGCGGGGCAGCCGGGCCTCGGTGTGCCGGAACTTGGACGCCTTGAAGCGGTTCATGGCGATCCGGTTGCACCGCACGGAGCCGTGCCCAGCCCAGCCCGGCCCAGC